>OMLB01043657.1:10050-20147 GCA_900302555.1 Myripristis jacobus | reverse complement strand
CACATGTGTGTGTGTGTGTGTGAGTGTGTGTGTGTGTGTGTGTTTGTATGTGTGTCTGTATTTGTGTGTGTGTGTGTGTGTGTGTGTGTGTGTGTGTGTGTGTGTGTGTGTGTGTGTTTGTGTGTGTGTGTGTCTTTCGTGAGAATCAGGGAAGAATGACGAGAAGGAAGTCCATTTGTGTTGTGAAAATGTGCACTCCTGCAGGGGTTCATGGAGGAGTGATGGGAGGCCATGCTGTTAATGTCCTTCCCCCCATGGACATCCTGTGCGGAGTCCTTCAAGGAGGCTCTGCTGGAAGAGTTAGTGAGACGGGAATACAATGACTTACCAGAAAGAGCAAAGTGGTGTTTAAGTAGGAGAGAGAGCATATGGTGTGGGCAGATAGAGACATAGCACTGAAGGACAATTATTCAGATTCAGATCAGTCACATTCAGAGAGAATCATGTCAAGAGAGAGAGACAGAGTGAGAGCAAGACAGATGAAGAGAGAGAGTGAGAGAGAGCATCGCGAGCACACACAGATAGCCAGAGTGCACACAGGGTTTAATAGGATGTGCGTCAGGGCAGGTACTAAATAACAGGAAGAGACAGGGGTGTATACGCTTTGTTAAGTACGGGTGTGATCCATGACAATACTAAATTTCATAAGTCGTGCTCTTCAATGACTTCACCATTTTTCAGACTTAACTGAACATTAATAAGCACTCAGGGATAGATTTAAAAGCAAAACGAACAGTCATCTAACAGTGTCAACGTTAGGTCATTACTAAACAGTACTGTGCTGTGATTACAGATCAGATTTAGGTTATATAAATGTTGCTGTTTCAGTGCATTTAAGGAATTTAGTGAGGTGACAAAACCATTCTTAGTGTTACAGTATCCTAAATGAATAAATAGTTGACACCATTCCTGTTGTTAAACTTCTGTGACGGTTGAACCAGTACATATCATATCCCAGACTGGGAGATTTTAATGTTTTTCCCCCAAGTAACCTGTGACTATTGTTTCTTTTGCAGATAATATCCCACACAATAGTCTGCATATTACTTGTACAAGGCCTCTTTGCATTCTATACAGAAACAGGAGCAGACTTAACCTGTGTAAACTTGGTTATATAGCATAAGAACTCAAGAAACAACAACAACAACACATAATTAGTGTTTTGTTCCTTTTACAGCTGTGTCATGATCATTTTTTCTCTTTGTGCAGATTTTCAAAATCCACTGCAAGTTCCTCGACCGAAGGTCCGCAGTCATCTGACCATCAAGGTGCAGTCCAAGCTGATGTCAAAGCCTTGTCTTCCTGTCCGTGGTCCAAAACCTCCTGTTGCCCCCAAACCCAGACCCCTGTCTCAGCCTCAACCACAAAGCCTCAGTAACGGAGACCTGACTCATTCTGATGGGGAAACTGAAGACCTTCATGAATTGGCTGAGGAGGAGCAGGAGAAAGCGGAGAAAAGGGAGGCACAGGACAAAGTTAATGACAATGGGACCACAGACAATGACAGAGATAACTGGGACGATGTAACAGAGAAAGATATTGTAGAAGAAATAGGGGAGGAAGGAGAGTCATTAAGTTATGCTGCTGAGACAGAGAGTGTTGGCTCAGAGGACACGGTCAAAGCAGCTGAATCTATTGTTGACACTACTGAGGATGAAAATACTGACGATGACTTGAACCAACACCAAGACGACAGGAATGACACGTTAACATGCACTGATCACACAGATAATGACAATAAATCAACATCTTCACTTGTTCAGAACGAAACTGGGGGTGAGAGAGAGAAGGAGGAAGAGGATGAATATAGTGTTAGTGAACAGACTGAAAAATCTGGAACTCTGACAGAAACACTAGATGAACATGTAGAAGAGCAAAGCCTGGATCAAAGGCAACTTCTCAATCAGTGTGTCAAAGAGAATGACAGCGGACTTAATGCAGATTGTTTGCAATGTGAATTACTCACTGGTGAGACTGAGATGGAAGCCAGAGTATTCACATTTGGAGCTCACTTTAGCATGCTTCCAACTGTGAGTGAAGAGTATCCATATGATGTAATTGGCCCCACAGATGATGCCAGCGATACATGTGAGTCATGTGACCCGACTGAAACAGGGGATACAGAAGCATGGCAACCAGAACGGGCCACTAAGGATCCCTCTGGGCGTTTTCGATTCACAGCCAGCACTGAGGATGTGTTCGGGCCTTACTCCGTCATTGAAGCTGTGCCATCTGATGCAGCCAGCACTGCTGACCCTGAATGGGTTGAGGATGACACTGACAGCAAACCATTAAACGATCTGGAGACTGCTGGTGCTTCTAACCAAGAGCCTTACTATGTGTCATCAGATGATGTGGACAAGCTAGAGGATAAACAAGCCTTCTCAGGGCAGGGTGAAACTCAGGAGGGCACGGAGCAGTCCAGTCAGTGCAAAGACAAAGAAAAGGATGGTGAGTCAGTGGATGAGTATGCGGACATTGATGATTCTCTCAATCTTGAGGCTGATGACTTCCAGCAGTTGGAGTGTGTTTCCTCAGAGGATTATGTCGAAATTGGGGATGAGGATGAAGAGGAGGACACTGAAAGGAAACAAGTCAAAGGAAAGAGTGCAAAAGAGAGAACAGCCAAACGAGAGCAGGCTTTCCGCAGCCAGAGGAGCAGCTGCCAGCCACGCCTCAGGCTGTGCAATATCACAGTGCCTGCAGACCTGGACCTGGGCCGGACCCCCGAGCTCACCAACAGGGTGGTGTTTGCCCATACTACTGAGGCCTTTGAAGAAGATATAGAGGAACTGGACTGCCATATTGTGCCTTATTATGAAGACACAGACTCAGACAGCGAAGAGCATATATATGAAGAGGCAGGGTTTGACTCAGAAGGGGAGAACTTTGTGGCACTTGACCGGAAGACCATAGTCACACGATCACGTTCTTACTCTGGTAAATTTCCAGGTTATGTTCCTGAGACTGTTCCAGAGGAGACAGGGACTGAATACCAGACTCATGACTACTACACAGTGGCTTTGGATCAGAATGGTCAACCTCTCAGTCGTTCAGAGGAGCAGGTGGTCAACCGTTTGATCCCATCTCTGAAGCCTCGTCGCTTCCTTTTATACTCACGTTCTGCAGAGGGTCCAGAATTGTCCTTGACGAGTCCCACAGAGACTGGTCAATCCCTTATTGGAGAAGGCAGAATGAAGAGGAAAGATGATACTCTCTCGCTCCCATGTGTCATAACTTCATCTGGAAGCTTCTCCCAGCGTAGCCATCAGTCATCCAGTGGTGTTTCCACACCAACCTCTCTAGTGGACATCCCACCACCCTTTGAGCTGGCATACATCACAAAGAGACCAGTCACCAAAAGCTCCCCTTCCCTTCTTATCCAGCATGAAACCAGTGATAAACCTAAGAAGAAGAAGACCTCCTTCAAGCGCTTCCTGGCCCTCAAGTTCAAAAGGAAGACAGATTCAAAAGGTTTCAGTGATGGTAGTGTCCGCTCTTCACGCTCTTCCTCAGAGTCTAGCCACCATGGCCCAGTCAGAGTCATAGAGCTGGACCATAGAAGCACCAGCAGCTCTCCTCAGCTCCAGTCCCATGTGGTGAAGCCCCAACAGCGTCCTCCAGATCTGCCATCCACTTTTCTTCTCTACAAAGACCACCAGAAGAGGAAAGGAGACCTCAAAGCCTACAGTGGCAGGGGCGTTTCCAGAGTGGAGTCTTTCGAGGAGCGCTCTTGTCGCCCCCTTGTACCACTGCCTTTGACCAAACCTCGCTCCATCTCTTTCCCCAGTGCAGACACCTCAGACTATGAAAACATTCCAGCCATGAGCTCTGACTATGAGAACATTCAAATCCCAGGCAGACCCTCCAGAGCCCTTACTGTAACTGAGTTTTTCGAGGATCAAAATCGTATGACAGTACCCTGTAATGAGAATGATGGCTACGTTGACATGAACAGTTTCCCTGGAATCGACAGCAAACCCCAGTCACCTAAGGAGGAGACAGAAAGGTACAGTAATAGCTCATTTAATTAATACAAAGTGGAATGGAAATTACACTTTCGCAGCTTGTCTTACTAGTCTTTTTTTAATTGTAGATTGCAGGATCCTGAGCATTTACTGCTTTCTTGTCTAAAAAATAAGTACAAATGCTTGTTCCTTGAACTGCTCTCATATTTGAGTCATTAGACGAGGGCTCAGCAGTTCAGAAATGAAACCTTGTGTCCTGAACATCTGACAAATAGTCCTACACTACAGCTGAGATGAGCACTGGGCAGCTGGATGAGCAAGACAGGATCTCCCTCCTCTAGTAGCATTTTCAGTGAGCACAGCAGCTTGCTGTGTCAAGCATCACCAACTTTGGAAAGATGGACAATGCTTGTGGGAGAGCCTATAACTGTTTTTCATTTAGTGGATTTAGAGGTCACATCTGCTGCTGCTGCTTCCTATGCAAGTCTGAAGGAGTAGAACAGCTCATGGCAATTGTGTGGCTCACAGAGTGCAGGTTTGTGCACAATAGAAGTCATTATGGGTTGCAATTATAAGTGAGCAAGCACGGTGGTGTCAAAGACAGGGTTTTTTTTTTTTTTTAAATAGGGAGCTAGAGGTAGGTGAGGTAAAGGTGAGAGTAAAAGCAGGATATGTTGATAGAGAATTTTCAAAGAACAGAAAGAATAGCCAGAAAAAGAGGGGGTGTAACAATTAAAAAAAGGGAGAAGGGGGCTGGGAGGACAAAAGAAAAGGAGTGAAAGCATTTATGGTGTAATTGTTCTCCTGTACCTGACACTTGTGGTTAAAGTTTAGGGGGGCTTTTATTAAAGTAGCGTTCTCCCGAGTGCTTCTCTTTCATTAGACCCTGGAGGGGCAGAAGGATTTACCACAGTGTGCGATACAGTGAGGAATCCCTGCAGCCAGTTCGTACCAAATTACCCTAGCCTGTGCCACTGCTTCAGCCACAAGGGCCACAATCTTCCCCCAGTCTTAATAAAATAGTTGTGCTTGATGACCCGCGTATAGTCAAAGAGACAGGCCATTACCAGGAGCTCCCTAAAAGGCTCTAGATGGTTGGGCCAGAATGCCTCTGCCGCAGTTTATTTTTATATTTTGTGGTGCCCTTTGTAGTTCAATTTATGTGCAGCGAACTCTCATTTGTTTCACTGTTCCTATTTTGCAGTTACTGACTTTCATAACTGTTTGCCTCTGTAGGAGTATAAATGGTACAACATATCATTTCTACAGCTATTCACACAAAATTAAGATTGCTTCTTATTGCAGGTATTTTGTGCATGAGTGCATAAAATATCATAATACATCGCCACTGTTTATCTTTAAACTAATACACATCTCCACATTTGAACTCTTCCATCCCCCTGACAATTGCCCTCATCGTGGGCTCTTTTTCTCTCAGTGACGGTATCGATCTGCCTCATTGTGTGGCGGAAGTCTCAAACCTCAAACCGCTCACAACGAAGCAAAAAACTATCTGTCCTGTCACCTCACTTCCATTGCATCCCCCCTGGACATGCCGCTGTTGCTAAGGCAGCTCTTGCACTTGTTTTGTCTAGGTGTGTGTGTGTATAGAGGGTTGTATGTTTGTACAGGTGTGAGTGTATATGTGTGTGCATGTGTGTGTCTCTATTGTGCATGTAGTTTTTGTGGCTGTTTGTCCATGCCTTTGTATGCAGTATTCAGATGTGTCTGTATATCTTCCACTGAACTCTGTTCAGAGTTTGACACTGGCACCTTCCCAGTCTGCCTAGCTGATGGTAGAAGTGATTTATGGAGAACACATTGAACAGTCAACACTCTCTGTAGCAGACTCAAAGAGAAAAACTGGATTATTGTGGTGAGCAGAATGACCGTAAGCCACAGTGTACTGCACACAAAGGATCATGCCTACAGAAGCAGACAAACGTTTCCAGAGAACTTAAAAAGCTGCTGTGCCAGTAGGCTTGGTTTGTTTTCATTGCTGTGATTAATGTATAGCACTATTCAAGCACTACTTCAACACAAGGTTTTAGTCTCAGCAAAGAGACATGTTCATTAGCAAGCAACCACAGGCTACCATGGATAAAGACACGGCAAACTGATGATTAATTCCAAGCCTAGCCAAGGCAATGCTAATTAGTATGTGTGTGTGTGTGTGTGTGTGTGTGTGTGTGTGTGTGTGTGCGCTTGGGCATGTATATATGCACCTATGAAGTAATTCAGTATCACTTTATCAAAGATGAAGGTTTTACAAAGAATGTTGTCTCAGCAGAATTGCCCTTCCCAAAAAGCAGTGTAGCAACAAATGAGTGTTGAAAAAAACACACATTTGAGCAACAGCAGCCAACAAAGTGTGATTGTATTAAATTTAGAGAACATTCAGTAATCTCTGCGACAACTCTACGTAGTTCCACAAAGACTTACTCCTATAATGCTGATGGTGCACTTGTCCCTTTACATTAACTAAATAGCACCATAGCAGTATCTTCAACCATGAACTGCAAATGTGTGCAAAATTGTGAGACTTTTCTTGACCCTTTGGCACCATTTTTACCCCAAACAGCAGAACATGAACTTCTTCAATGTGATGACAAAGCCCTACCACAGCCTCTAAAACAGTTCCTCCACCCACTGTTATGTTAGTGTTAGTAGTGATGAGGGAGCCATCTTAAGTACATTGTTGTACTGGGTGGTGGCTGTGTGCTGTGTGGCGAGGTGGTGGGCAGGGTGTGCCTCTGGCTTGCCAGGACTGGTGCCAGGCTCTCTGAGGTCATTGCCAGGTCATCCCCAGGGAGGAAGCGTCCAGCCTAGGAGCTACCCACCAGCTTGTTTACAGGAAATGCAAGGGTGGGTGGGGGGTCTGTCAGAAGGTGGAGACAGAAAGGAGGATGGGGAGGACGATGGAAGGAGAAGGGGGTCACTGTGGCGGGGTGGAGGCTTCCAGACTCCCCCTCGAACAACAAGATGAGGTGTGGTGCTGTCAGGAGTGCCAGGTCTGCTGTTATTGTTGTTCCAGTTTGTCAGGAATGCCCGCAGTCTGTCACTGTTTATATCCACCATGGTCTACTGTAAAGGAAGTTACTTACTCTCTTGGCTGCTCTAATGCAGTGACAAAAAGGATAAATCGATTTAAGCCGAGTGAGCGGAGGTCATAACACGTTTACATATATGTGGCCCTGAAGCACAGGACTAGCCTGTCAGATGATGTTGGGTTATAATTATACAAAGCACCCCTCCGTTGTGTCACACGGAGGGCAGCAGCAGTCAGAAAGCCAGACTCTTAGCAAACTACCTCATCACACATTGTCACAACGACTGCGCCGCAGCCGCCACAGGCTACTCATAACCATCATCCCAAACAGCAGCAAACAGTTTAAAACTGCTCCCATTGTGTTTATCCCCCCCCATCAGTATCCCAATCTTCTATGCTGAATAGGCTAATGGACCTATTGAGCTACTCCTATTTCCTGTAATAGTGCCATTACAAGTGAAAAAAGGCTTTCCTGATTGAACCTAATATATATTTTAATACTCAATGTTTAGTTCAAGTGAATTACATATTACAAGCATCATCAAATTCGGAGGAAATGGGTGCCATGTAGCTCTTTTAACAGAGAGTCATTGTGTGCTCCTGTGAATTTGACACAGTAGATTTAACTTGGCCTTATTATAAAAGATATTGCTGTTGGCTGGTGTAATAGCATTATCCTAATGGCCTTGTTAAAGGGCTTCATATATTGTTTATGTTCCCAGTTTTACATATGGCATATATGAAGCTGATTTGAGCTGCAAGAGCCTTGTTAGAGTTTTTATTGTGGAATAACGGATTAGGTTGGTGACATTATAGCAGTCGGGGATTCCGTCTAGAGCAGGTTGAAAAGTAAATTGCTTATGTTCAACACAGATGAACATGTAATTCAAGGAGGAAAGGACTCCAGTCTATCTATTTATGGCAGTTGTTTTGTATAGGTCCTTTCCAGCTGCTATTACAGTAATATGGTTTGATCATAACCCGCCTTTACAGTTCAAGTGGCTAATCCCAACAGAGACATTCAGAAATGATGTTGCTGTTGTTTGTTAAGGACCTAGGTGCAAACAGACTAGAGGGAAAAGGTGAAGGTGAGAATCCCAGATAGCTTCATGGCTATAAGTTGCTGTTGAGCACCTGAAGGAATTGTCTGATTTCTAATACAATAAATCAGAGCTTAAAAGAAGAGTGAGCTCAAAGAAACGCCATCCCTCCTGTTCTGTTTCTTTCCCACCATCACCCGAGAGCCCTGGCCAGGTTGACCTGTCCTCCCCGAGGTCAACCATGAGTAATGACTCTAGGTGCTTCCTTCAGCCCACCCAATAGATCTGAGGTGTGTGTGTGTGTGTGTTTGTGTGTGTGTGTGTGAGACGGATGAAGGATGAGTATGTCTGAATGAAGATGAAGTTCAGCAGGGAACTCTGTTAACCTTTGATTCTAAGAGAGTCCTCTAATCGCCTGCTGCTCTCTTTTCACACTAGGGACTGTTTGAGGCAACAATACAAACACTCATTATGAGATTGGGTGAGTGTGTGTGTGCTTCTGTGCATGCTTAAGAAGATGATTGAGAGTTTGTGTAAGGGTGGTAACGGTGTTCATTAGGGTTTGTACATCTTTTTTACATTAAGTTTATGGCATTTTCTGCTTTATTAGATAGCAGACAGCAGAGAGAGTAATGGGAACAATTGAAAAGAGAGGCCTATTAACATGCAGTCACAGTACACACTAAAATACTATTAAATATTAACTGTTAAAACAAATTATGCATCCATTGAGTTGTTTGGTGGTATGTATTTATTATTTCTGTGGATAGCCAGACTCATGTAAACATAATGTCATCATTTTTAGATATTTCCAGTGCAGCTACAGTGGAGTTTGATGGCAGAAAACATTTCAGCTCTAAAACATCAGTGGTAAATGTCTGGTTTTGCTGTTACCCCCGCAGCAAAGGCTTCTGTATAGCTTCACCATTATGCACTGATGCACTTAACAATCATATCGGGGAAATCAGTCTTAGTGGAGGCAGAGAGTAACTCAGGGAATGACTAACTAAAATTACTATCTGATGCAGGGGTGAAGTTGAAATAGGGAAAATTTCAGCTGTAACAAGTATTTACAAAATTCATGAGAGTACCCAGTGGTGGATCCTTCCTCCAGTGTCACACACCAGACTTTTATCATACATTGGTGCAAACACATAACTAGCATATCTGTTCAGACATACAGATTCGTGGTTTATCTCATGGTTTACATTGAATCTATGTTTCATCTCTCTAGAGCACATACATTAAAAAATGAGACATTTTAATATCCCTGTGGCAGTTTTGTTTGTAATCAACCAGGTAATGGCAGCACTCCCACTGCTAATATCTCTGCAATATAACCTGCAGGCATGCAGAATGGTAAAAATAGTTTCTACTGGGTATTTTTTCTATGCCTTATGCTCTATAGCTTATTTATGTTCCATGCCGTGTGACAGCCATACAACTATAAATCGCTGCATGAATTCATTCCTACCTTCTGCTATCAGGCTGCTAAATGCCAGTAACAGCCAACTGCAAATATCGGAACCAGCCCTCCACACCACCTTGTCCTCTTCCTTATCTTTTTTCTATAGACTGAGGTCTGGTTTGTGATGCTCTAACCCACTGATCTGTGCACTTGTCACTACTATGGTGATGTTGTTGTTGATGTGGATGTTGATGTCTGATTGTTGCCACTAATGTACTTATTTATTTATTTTTATCTACATGAATGGGTTAGGCTGTAGAAAAGAATTGCACTTTGGGAATAATAAAGTACACTGAACTCAACTGAACTCACCTGAACAGCCATCTTTTATATCCAATCCTGGGATCAATAAAGTAAAAGATAGAGTAAATAGAGTAAAAGGTGAAACCCACTGTGGTGTAAAAATAAATATATGTACCTCACTTATGCGATATGTACTTAAATAGCATGAATGGTTTGTTCATGTCTACCCATTCTAACATCAGTGTCGATTGTAAGGCAGTCTTTTTGTCAGCAATAGCTTTCTCTGCTGGTTCAGTCCAGGTCACTTTTTGACGTGCACTGCTTCAGGC
>OMLB01043657.1:0-10030 GCA_900302555.1 Myripristis jacobus | reverse complement strand
CATAAATAAGTAGAGCACATATTGTATAAGCGAGGTTCATATATGTATTTTACCACCACACCTGCCAACTGTTTTCATGGCAGTTCTCAAAGTCTGCTATGCTATGTTTTCAGCTGTTCTTAAAAAATAAGAAAAAGAGCTGTCTAGTTATGATCCTGCACTCTGAGTTTGGTGCAACATGTTGATTGGGTGTTAATGGGCCACAGAATATTAATATGTATCACAGGTAGCTTTTAAAGGGATTACATGAGAGCTGACCTAAAGCATGCCCCCCTCCGGTACTACAGCAGACAAAAGGATTACCAGTGTAAGTACACAACTGTGCCATCTGTGCGCAGAATGAATCATGAGAGAGATTATAGAGCATTACTGGAGGGCTCTGAGTGAGGAGTGGCAATGCAAAGCAAAAAAAAAGATTCAAAGAAGCAGGCTGCCGAAACAGAAACCTCCAAGCATATATATTTGAAGTAAACAGTTGCAAATTGTTGGTCAGCAGGGTTTAGTTCAGTTTTGTGAGTCTGTGGTTCTGCATATACAATGGTTGTTTCTTTCCACTCAATAACTTTCTATTACTGCTGTACCCAGTAGCCCTGTCCTTCTCCTGTGAATGCACAGGTTGGCCTTTGTGTCCTCTTTGCTACATACATTGTGTTTCCCATTCACACCATGTTGCAGTTCTATGCAGTGCTATTAAAGCTATGCTATAGCGTGGACACTGCTGTAATATTAAATATTCATGTTTCTGCCGTTTCAGTGCCTATGGCAAAGCTGTGCTATTGTAACCATAATGTCTTCTCTCTCCTGGCCTTGTTCACGGCAGTGCTTACACAGAGCCTTTCCCAATGAGCTCTATCGCCGCCGGCCTGTCAGCTGAGGAGGACCATGGGCGAACGTCAGAGGAAGAGGAGGGTGGTGCGGAGCAAGGTTATGACCGACAGGTAAATTTGAGAGGCACACACAAATTAAACTACAGTGGAACCTTGTTAATCCTATTTTCTCAGCTACCAACTGCTCTACCAAATGGCTGTGGTGAGTAAAAAAAAATAAATAAATAAAAATTGCTGTGAGAAAATCCTACTGGATCCTATTGAACATGTGTGCATGCATTTTTAATCTTTGTAACAGGCTTTGGTTTGTAGTTTTAGTGTATTTTAGTGTTGCATTCAGTGGATGCAAAACAAAAATGAGGCTCTGCTAAAAACTGAAACAGGCGAACAAGAAAACAGAATGAGGTACTGATTAATATTGTTTTGTCTGATGTACTGCAAAAACTGTTTGGCTTGAATTCAAGAGACAGTCCATGTGGTGGGGACACACACAATCTGTTTGACACTTGCAAGTAAGTAGCTACATGACCTTTTCCCCCTGATTTACTGTAGAATGTGCTGGTTGAAATGCATCAGCTGGCTTGTATCCACTCCCCTCAAAATCCCCCTCCACCCCACCTCCCTCTCAGCCCCCCAGCCTTCCTTACAATCACAGGCAACCATTTTGCAGTGGCTCAGAGATGGAACCCCACCCATCCCTCTGCCACAATAATATCAGGCCCCGCTCCCATCATGTGACGCGCACTTCCTTGTTTTCTTCTTCAAAAGAAAAAAACAATAAAGGAGAAAGAATGGGAGAGAGGGGGGCTTAGAAAGAGGTGATGAAAGAGAGAGAGAGATACTTGAGTTGGATCGAAGGGTGTTTTGGTTTCATTTTGAGGAAATGAGGATCAGTGTTCTAGTAATGCTGTATTTGTGAAATGTCCCAGATAGGAAAAAATAACAAATAATTTGGCATATCTCCATTATGTCTTGTATGAATGTACTTATATTTTAACTGATTTGTAAAGAAACTGAACTGAACTGAAATGAGCACTGACAAAGTGCTGCAGTCTTGCCAGTAAATCCCTAAATGGCTTTGATGTTATGTTTTGGCTAGTGTGTTTTGAGGCCTGTGATTAGCCTCTATATCAATGGGCTGCACTGTTGTCACCACACACACACGGCCCCTCATACATAATGCATCTGAATTTAAAAATCCCGCATTTGAGAAAGCTTTCAAATCCTTCCTGCACTTTAATGAAATAATCAGTCTTATTTTGACAGCGCCGGAAAAAAAAAAAGTGAATTTGCTTTTTCCTCATTCTCCTCAGCTGCTGCGTAGCTGTTGCTGCGAATGTTTGAGAGGAATAAGTGCCCACAGAGAGCCTTTAAACATTAGCTGTGTTCATTCATCTCCTGCTGCTCTCCCTCTCTGTCACCCAGATTGATGGGCGATCCCGAGCGTTCTACGTCGCCAAAGAGCTCGTCGACACAGAGAGACTGTGAGTATCGGCTCTAATGGATTTCCCCATTTGCACTATTATCCCGCGCAGCCTCACACACAAACATTCCCTATAGCCCTGTCTGGGGTTTGGCGTACTCATTTGCTGCCTTTAAATCCACTCTTGTTTTGCCCATATTTCTGTTTGCCTATTTCTCTCTTGTTCCAACTGTATCTCTCCCTCTCCTCCTCTTCATCACTGTCCAAACTAATTCACTGAGCTGCATGCACAGCAGCTGACAGCCAATTACAAGAGTGTCTTGCATAAGTTATTGAGCCCAGTTCTGCCCCCTCTACACACTTAAATACTCTTCTCATGTAGTTTGCTCATCAAAAAGCCCTTGAACAATTTAAATATTTTAAACCCTCTTTAGATAGGGTAACGTCATTATTAACAACCCATGAATGCCTGTACATTTTTAGCATTTCTAATGTCTCTCTCTCTCTCTCTCTCTGCTTGTTTTTCCAGACATGTCAGTGCCCTCAAGCAGCTTCAAGAGGTAGGAAAACATCAAATTCAACCACAATTTGGTTTTTCTTGAAAAGCCTCGTGTGCCCAGGCCATTTAAAGGTTCTTGAAAACCTCCTGATAACATCACATCCTGTGTGTCTGCTCCCCAGTCTCTGTCTCCTCCTCCTCCTCCTCCTCCCCCTGCTGCCAGGCTGCATTCAGGTTTATCAATGTTGTTGCAGCAAAGTCCACTTCCTGGTCTTGACAAAGTTGACACACTGGACTCCGAGGTAGTCAGCTGTAGAATGATGCAGGGTGGACACAGTAGGCTCTCTTGTTGACGCTGTCCCTAATGTCCTTTCACAAGCGTACAGGGTCATCGCTTGCGTGTATCTGCCACCCAAAGGTCATGAACAAGCGTTTGGAGACTTTTACATGGGTCAGGGATTCAAAGACTTACCTCCTTATGGCTAAACAGGCTGTGAACAGGAGAAATTGCCCTGGGAGAGGACATTTGCTGTTGTTAAAGCAGGGCACAGGATCTAGAGGTGAGCTATGGTTAGGTGCTAGAGGTTAGCCATGCATCACAGCCAGCTGTTGTCATCTGTTTCCATCATTCTTCATTTACCGCCTGTCAAAACAAGCGCCCAGGCTCCATCCCTGCAGAGCTAGGCGGAAAGATGGATATTTACCAGAAAAAACGAACGAAAAAAAAACACTTAAAAATGACCCTCACCTCATGGATATAGAAATAATTTGGACAATGATTTCATTTTGATCAAAAGTGACAGATACACATTTTCAAGAACAGCAAAATAGTTGCTATTAAGCTGTTGTTATTTTTCCAAACAGGTGGGGATGATGTGTGTGTATGTGTGTGTGTGTGTGTGTGTTTCTCTGTGTGTGTGTGTGGTTGGCCTGTACAAATCTGACAGGTAGTATTGCAGAATCCAGGGAAAGCCATCAGTCAGCTGTACCATTTGCCCTTGAACAAGGTCATAACCTGAATTACTTATGTGTGCCCCCCTCGCCGTGATTTATGATTGCCTGGTTTGAATACAAAAGCAGCTGATTTATGTAATTTGACATTATTCAACTGCTGAGTAATGAATATATTATAGACTGATGCTAAATTACATTAATTAGTTCTTGTGTGTCAAAGCACAGGCATATTCATGCACCACAAGTCGATATGGTTATCAAAAATGTTTTGACAGTAATTTTCATGTGCAGCTCGAACCCTTTCCTTTGTTTCACTTCATCTGTTTTCGTAAATTTCTACATAAGCATTTGTTACGATGCACGGTTACTTTGAAAGCGCCTGAGTAACCTTGGTTTGCTGTTCTTCAGTTGCTTTAATCTTTTTTGCTTCCTTCCAGAGGTGACATTGAATGGGTTTTTTTTCGTCATGCTGTTGCATAATGCATACTGTGTTTGTATTTTTCTTAGAGTTGCAGAGATCTGTAAAGATGTTAGTCACTGTTTCATAAATACTGACATCATCATAATTAGCATAACAGTACTTGAAAAATTAGTTCCTGTTTGACAAACACAAAGTCGGCATTACAGGACTGGAGATGTCAAAGTGTTGCAGCTGGGAGACACTCTGTTGCTACAGCACACACACACACAAGCACACACAGAGTTGGGGAAAAAAAGCAAGACCACTGTTAGTGAGAGGCGCACACAGGCTATTGTTCCATTGTTTGATAAGGAATAACAAGAATACAAAGAATTTCCAGACCCTCTCTCCACATGGGAAGTGAGGCTCCTCTTTGACAGGACTTTCCCATTAAGAGCTTCAACATGTGAGGCGCGGACCTGTTCTTTCTTTTTCTTTTTTTCTCATCTATACTGTAACTCATGACCTCAGACCGGATTCCTCCTGACCAAGCATGACTGCTTGCTCAAACAGCTGTTTAATGTAGCTGCTTGACCTGCCTTACCTGAGGAAACTGGGGATAAGGTGGTGGGCTCATTGGAGAGTAAAGACTATGCAGTGTGTGTATACAGTGTGTGAGTGTGTATGTGTAACCCTGGAGATAGAGCCAGTCAGAGCCATTGAGATCCGCAGCAGAAGTGATAGATGCTAACTCAGACGCGATCGATTGCACATGATGAACGGCGGGCTCTGAGGCGGCCGGTGTCACCACATCATCTCACAGCTGGTCGGGACATCTCTGTTTGTTTTATGTCTGTGCTTTGCTCAAAACTGGGATGGATGGGCCCCAGACACTGAGTCCTGCAGCTTCACATTATATATGATGTTATGTAGCCTGACAACTTCACCCACAGAGACAACTGCTATTCTTTAAAGCTTTTTTGACGCCTCATAATGATTTGCAGGCTTTCTTCATTTCAATTTTTTTTTCTCTTTCCAGTCGCTGTGTAGATTAAAAACCTCTCTGCCAGGTATTCTCTCCGAGTTGCCATAACTCCTCATATTTTAGTCCTCATGGTCACTGACACTGCATCCATTAAGGACTGTCCCACTTGGCAGCTGCACATGGTTTATGCCACACAATAAACTTAGTTGTAGCAGTGTAATTCAGATGTTTCTCAGTGCAAAAATGAGTAGCTGCAAAACATTGTATCACTCAGTACCAAGGTCATTATGCAACAGCACCTGGCATGTAACTCGTGTACAGGCAGTCCTGCCTTTCCTGAATGCCTGGACAGAGCCCAAAGTGGGAGGGGAGTAGAGGCAAGGCATTGAGGTGATAGTTAATTTGAAGGGAGGGTGGCAGGAAGGATGTTTAGGAGGATCTGACCTTCCTTCCTTCCTTCCTTTCATCTCTCCCCATTCATTCCTCATTCCTGTACCCCTTTCACTTCTCCTGTTGTCTGTTTCTCTCCCTTTTCCCCCCTTCTATCATCTTTTGCAACCTTTCCTCTACCCCTTTCTGTTCCTCTCTCTGGATTTGGACACACCTTCTCCCACACTCTTCTTCTTAAAAATATTGTTATCTCTTCCCTCCTAATCCTACATCTTCTTCTCTCCCGGCTTTTCTGGTGTAGGACTTCAGGTCAGCGGTGGTGGAGGCAGTGAGTGAGGAAGGGGAGCCGGTGTTGGAGGAGCACAGGCTGGAGGAGATACTGGGCGTGCTCCCTCAGGTCTACACTCTCCACAGCAACATCCTCACTGAGCTGGAGGAACACATCAGTCAGTGGTAAGAAACACCAGACACGGACTGACAAAGTGTCCTTCAGCAAGACACTGATCCAATCCCTGCCAAGTTTAGTGGTGCTGTTCTATATAAGATGAATTTCTCTTTTGGGGGATCAGTATCATAAAGAAAACAAAATATAATAAAATAAATAAAATGCTACCTGCTCAAGCTGAAGTTTCCTCGGCTTAATTAAGTGCTTATTGGCTGTCCTCTCTGTCCTTGAAGGAAAATGCACTGTGAAATGTAAAGGAAGAAACACAAAAAAAGAAAACCCACAATTACTGACATCGTACCTCGCATTCCATACCTTGCATTTTGTTCTTTGGGTGATGTGTTCCTTTTACTCCTGCTGAGTTTGACACCAAACTTTCTTCAGAGATATAAAATATCAATAATAAATGCGAGATTTTGGCATCACCCCCGCCAATTAAAGAATAAAGACTTTTTTTCTGGAGTGACTGCCTTTCACTAATGTTCAGCAATCATACAGAGAGATATAAATGAGGTGAACTGAACTGAGAACTAACCAGTGGTGGAAATAGCACTTGAAATTGCTACCAAATTAGAAGTATTGTTACTTTGCTGATATTTTTCTTCAGTAGTAATTCCACTGTAACAGCTGACTCACATAAAAGTAAAACGTATCTAATTTAAAATGTACTCAGGGTAAAAGTTAGATGTTACATGATATTTTCCATTCATGTCTAACATAGTGACAGCATGAACTTCAAACTAGATTCTTTTAATAAGTGGGTATTTGGCAATTACAGAGTGAACCAACAAAGTAAAGCCAAATTGCAAGGTTGAAGGGAGGTGGTTAGACCTAAAAACTAATTTACAACTCTCCATCACAAAATAAATCCTTAAATGCACTGGACATCACAGAACAGTGTAAAAGCTTTTCCTTTAAATCCCCAAAAATTACTCTCTATATTAAACCTTCCAAGTGGACTTATCAGCTCTGTCATGTCCCGGTCCGTGTAGGGAGGAGAGCCAGAGGGTGGTCGATGTGATCCTGTCACGTCGCGAGGACTTTGGCGTGTTTGACACCTACATCTCTGAGTATGATCGCAGCATGAGCTTACTGGAGGAAAGCTGCAGGAGCAACCCTGCCTTCGCCAGCATCGTCAAGAAGTTTGAGGTAAAATACTTTCTCAAGGCTGCAACCTGACTGGTAATTCACTGCATCTTAACAAGTCACTGTTGAGTCATAAAATCTTGTTTTTCTTCAAACGAGTGAAAAAATCTGCCAGTGGGATGAGGTAACTCCACTTGTTTCCCTTGTTCAGGGATATATTAAAGTGTAAATATGTTGAAACGAGGCATGAAAATGATGCTTGATTAAAGAAAATTTTGGAAGCAAGTGAGAATATCCTTACTTGTTTGAAGAAAAACAAGATTTGAACACTGAAGATCGGACTAAGTATGGAGATTTTTACAGTGTTGAGCTGTTCCAGCATTAAGAGTCTGGAGAGCCAGTCTGTTTTTGACTCTCCGTCATTTGCCTCTATCTAGTAACTAACTTGCTGTGTTCTCCATTGTCTTACTTGTTGTGATATTTTTATGATCATATCATATGTGTTCATTAAGCGGGGATTTTGTGGTTAAGGTATTTGATACCAAAACATCCTCTTTTGCAAAAGCGACTGGAGGAGCTATTTACACAGAAAATCTCGGGTTCACCTCTGGTTGTTTGTGGAGGGAAACTAAAGCTTTGTTGGTTTTTCTACCGCAGCAGAGATCGAGCCAGGTTTTTCCCCTGGCATTCACTGAGCAGCTTTCAGCTTAAGTTTTGTCACCCTGCTTCCATGGGGAGATAATGTCCTTTCTAAACCCTCTCTATCCTCCTCCTCTCCATGGGACTGACCTTTCCGCTGTCATACTGTCATATTTTAGACCCACCCAACACCTAACACCCATTCTTTGTACAGCCTGGATCTCTTCATCCCTACTCCTCCCTGAAGATGGGGAAGTGGGATCTGGGAGGATTGAGTGGGAATCAAAATTCAGCAGGGCTTTTGTCTTTATATGATTGTAGCGGTCCATAAATTCAGCACCTTGTTCTCTGTTTCACCCTTTATCTTTACACTGAACTGGAGTGCACATGGTCAAAGCCGCTAATGATAAAGATGTTGGTTGATTAATACCTAAAGGACAAGAGGGAGCCTTTAGATAACACCACAGAGATGCAGTGATAGATTTCTCATTTCCATGCATCGATGTCCTTCTCTTAACTATTAAACTATTTGGTGGTAGCACACAGGTCACCTTGATTAGAAAAATAGACATAGAATAGAAGATAGTTTTCTCTTTTTGGCCTTGGTTTGGGATTAAAACTAGTTAAAAATATATAGGCACTATTTTAAATTGTTTAAGGCTCACCTTCACTGATGTGGCAAAGAATCATTAACAGTATTGGCAAGGCTCATAGGCTTTTTTGGGTTGCAAAGTGAGACCTGTATCACACCCCCCTTGCCCAAATTCACAAGTTAACAGCTCCATGTTGCCCTTTGAGCCGATGTGAGTGGCTGACACAATGGTTCCAGGCGTTTCTATATTGATCAGAAAAGCGAACGGACAAGGCACCAACTGTCTTCTCTTATGAATATTCAATAGCAGCTGCCCTTCCCAGAAATAGAGAAAAAAAAAACTCTGGCTTTGCCAGACTTTAGTTCAACCACTGTGAAGAAGAGAGAGGAGGTGAGAGATGATGCCTCAAAGCCTCTGCCATGTTCAGTAAACACTGACCTTTAGTATCTTAACGCATGTACACCAGACGGCGTTTTACACCTGGTCTGTTTCAGCCATTAAAAGTGATTAGATATGCCTCATGATAACCTTGATCAAAGTCAGTGATGTGCCTATCCGATTTAGCCTCATGACATTGAAATTAGCACCTTTTCACATCATAAAACACAACGGTAATTGCTGCCTTTAATTGCCACAAATGGGTTGACCTGCAAGGAAAGATAAAGGTGTTGAAGGATCTTATCTCACCTGAGCTGAACTGAACCAGCAAAGTTTTGTTTTTTATTTAAGAGAAGATAAGGTGAATTCTAATAAATAACGATCCATCTTACGACTGAGCGTGGGTTATATAAGAAACAAATATCAAAACGCCCAGAGGGTGTTCAATAGCAGAACCTTTTCTCAGTCTACCAACACATCCCCCATATTTACTACCTCATGCTGCATAATGCATTTAAGTTTCCCACACTGCAAATAAACTAGCAGCCTGCCTTTCCTCTCACACCAGGGCATTGTGTGTGAGCTGGAAGTATGTGATGGATGCGGTGCTGTATCAGAGCACTGCCTTGGGAGTTCTGTGGTGTGTGTGTGTGTGTGTGTGTGACCCCGCTGTAATGAGGGGGAAGGAGAGCCGAGGGAGAGCGAGGAGGTTCACACAGGTCACTGGATACAACATACCTACCACTGAGCGGGACAACGGCCGTTTATGTGCTGGCTGAGTCACTTTCACTGGTCATAATATCATTGCAAGCAATTTTTTTTTTGTTCATAAATAGGCAATTTCGATGTTTCATTTGCTGTGAAAAAGTTCATTTTCATGATCATTTTTTCCCCCCTTATTCTCTCTTGCAATCCCTCACACCTCGCTCTCCTCCCCGGTCTCTTCATCTCACCCCTTCCTTCTTCCCCACCCTCTCTTTGTGCTATAAGATGAGGTCCAGCAGTGTAGTGGGTAGTAATTTCATTGTGGATGTGGTGATGACAGTGATGAAGTAGCCACGGCCCCTGATCAGATCACCGTTAGACCCTTACAGGATTAAAGCCTCCTCTCCACAGCCAGTTGCTTGTTTACCGGGCCATCTATAAACACCGGCCAATACACAGTGGAGAGTGTGTGTGTTTATGACTGAAGTAAGCGTGAGCGTGTTTGTGTGGAATTGCCTTTTTTGAGATCTCCTCTGCATTGATATGTTCGTACGCATATGGTGTGGGTCTGTGTGAAAGTGTTGATATCGATATCTCGACAAACCACTTCAGCGTGGATTTATATTCATGTCATGGCCCATGTTTGTGTAAAGCCTGTATATGCTCCCTTGTGCAAGAAGCCGAGGCAGAGCGGGGGAGGTGGATT
>OMLB01043656.1:0-19616 GCA_900302555.1 Myripristis jacobus | reverse complement strand
GCAAAGGGGTGAGGGGGGGTGGAGGTGGAGGGGGGAGGAGGAGGAGGAGGAGGAGGAGGAGGTGGTGGTGGTGGTGGTGACTCCAATCACTACCACTGTTCCAGGCTGAATTTCCCTGGCTGACGTCAGCTGACTGCCTTGGCTGTGCTCTCCGCTCCGGACATAGCGCTGTAAAAATGCTGCTCTCTGTGCCGCCAAGGACAGGAATCAACCCATACAACGGCTATACCAGCAGGAATAGCAAGAAGGTAAAGGCGATATATTGCAGCCGAGCTATCCTCTCTCGGAAGTAAGAGTCGTTTTGGCGATTTCAGTGTTGTTCGAGCTCTCTCTCTCTCTCTCTCTTACTCTCTCTCTCTCTCTCTCTCTCTCTCCAGTTAGGTTGCTCGACTATTTAAGCTGCAGTGTCCTTGAAAGTGGACCACAGGCAACGTTTTAAACTCTCTTCCTCGCTGTTACAATGTCGCCGCTGACTGTTTTGTTGTGGTTAGATTGTAACAGAGGACCGTTACAATGTTGCCCGGGGATTACTACTACAGTTAGCTTTCGTTTGCTCCGATACGGTCGCTGTTCTCTTCCTATACACACACACACACACGCACACACACACACACACACAGAGAGAGAGAGAGAGAGTAAGCTTGCAAACCGTGTGTAGACGTCTGCAAGGCTTTCCGAGCTCACGTTAAAGCTAATTATCTTCGACTCTTGACGTGAATTCGCGGGGGTTTAATCGACTGCATCTTTGCGTAGGTAATATTTCATTGACTAAACCACAAGTTAGCAAAGTTTTTTTTTTTTTTTCCTCTTTTACGCGTACAGATATGCCCCACCCCTTGAGTCCTACTAATGATGACTGAAAACGTTTGCATGGCACAATGAAGGAGGAAAAAAAAAGAGGAAACAGTTACAGAGATATGTAATAAGTACAATATTAATGTATGAATCAGTTGTGGTGAAAATACCAAGGCGTAAAACTGATTATCTCGCCTGTTCTTAATGATTCATTTATGATGTGACATTGTTAGCTAATTTTTTTTCCCCCTCCTGTAAAATGACTGTATAGACTTACTCCATCATATGTGTAGTCGTGAACATTGTGCAATGATGGTCGACAAAGTTGGCAGTGAAAAATGGTGCTGTGAGTGTCTGTCGTCCTTTGGGAAAGTAAGTACAGAATACCGCAGGATTTAAAGTATTATGAGTATTTTGCAGAATGAATTGAGATTAATGCCAGGCCGTGTTTTAAATAATGCCCCTGCTGGAATACATATGCTCCGTCTGGAATGGCATATTAAGCATTTTGATGGCTGACTCTCAGCTTTTCTCCAATAATGTGTTAAGGATGCTGAAATCCAACACCTCCCTCCTTCTCTGTGTTATTCCCTTCCCTGCCTCACTGCTGGCAGGAATTCAGATTGCTCAGATTAATGACCTGGAATTCCTGGAATCCTGGATTCAGACAATGTGCTCATTTCAAGATGGGCTCTCTGCTCCATGCAAACTGGAGCGTTTTCCTTAAAAAATAATTATTTCACATTGTTAGGGCTCCAAATCAAACAAGAGGAAAAACTTGTAAATCCAATGTCATGTCGTAACCCCTGATCTGTGTCTTTTACTACGAGGAAAAGGGTGGAGAAAAGAAAAGGATTAAGAGATTTTTTCCCCTTTCTTCTGCTTTCGATTACCTCCCCCCTCCCGTCCTCGTCCCCCCTCCTTTCTTTTTCCCCTGTGTGTTTCACATACCTTGATTTCTTGTCTGTCAGTGGTTCAGTTCACATGGACAAGAGAGCCTGATCATTCCTCTTTAAAGGGTGAATCCCCTTCTGTAAAGCCTTGTCCTACATTCTTCCCTCCTCGTCCCTTCAGGGTGCTTGATACCTATTGAAAAGCATTTTGTAAGCATTTGTGGGGATTTTCATGCTTTTTCATGGAACTAGACTGACTCAGAAGGAGGAGAACAAGGAGAAGTCTCACCTGTTAGCCACAGGCCACAAAGGATTGTCATCACCCTTTGCACTTATTTCTTCACACCTGTTTTTTTGCGTACAGACATAATATAAAGTGATCCTGTCTGTAGCAATATGATCTTCTCCACGGTTCCTCTTAAGGTGACTTTCACCAAACAGGTAGGACATTGTAGACACCCCTCTCTCATTCAAGATAAGTTTTTTCAGTGTTTAGTGAACAGATTTGCGCTTTTTACACAGCAAAAATAATTTCTGTTATATTTTATGCTTTAATTTTTAGCAGTTTGCCTGTGCAGTAGCTTCATTCAAAGGATTGTGCTTTTATTGACTCTCAAAAGTTAGATTATGTTGACACAGGCTAAATCTATCTTTGTTCATGATGGGCGAGTTGTTTTTAGGTTTGAAACTTAATGTATGTCACCTTAATAATAGCACTGACAAGAGCAATGGAATAAACGCCATACTTTTCATTTCTTCATGTACTGTCAAAAATGCTTGGATTACAGTTTTCTAGGACTCAATAGGACACACACTGTGATGTAAGAGAATTCAATGACATAAGTAAATATAATGACATCAGGAGAATTTTTTGATCTGATTGTTCTAACATCCTTGGTATCGGTTACATAAACGGGCTGGTATCTTTGTTGCCAGGACAAAGCCTATTTGGTCTGAAAGCCGTGGCTTGCGTTCATCTTTGGTATGACTGTGAGTTAAAAGGCGAACATCCTGCCTCACTCGCTGCTTTGTGCTCTTTCTGGGATAAAAAAGTCCTTGAGTCACCTGTTCTGCCTGCGGGCATCACCTCCGCTCCCTCCAACTGTAATCACCTCATCAGTCTTCAGTTGCTGCCTGGAGCACAGTCCCTCTCTGCACCATGTTGTGGGCCACTGACTGTACCCGCGCTGCTTGCACGGCTATCATAGCCTGGCAAAGGCTTGATATATCATTGGGCTGCAACGGCGGCATAAACCCTGCTTGAAATGGGGATGCGAAGGCTGCATGCTGCTCAGGATCTCTGTACACAACTGCTGGAAGCAACTGAGCATCACAGTTCACAAGCAGCGAGGATTAATTAGTCATTATAAGGACTAAAATGGAATGCCTTTCGCTCCTTTGATGTTGTTCATGTAGATTGTCAGTTTGTGTATGTTGTACGTATGCACAGATTGATTTCCCCCATTTGTCATGGCTGATCTTGTCTCGTTGACTTGAGTTTCCCGCAGAACTTGTGACGCTTCAAGGAATGTGGTTCACGTGTTAACGACTGTAGCTTGAACCCTGGATCTCGCAACCCTTCCCCCTTCATTTCTAGGAGGCAAACACAAACATTTGTTTACTTAAAGAATGCTGCAGAGCCGACATTGTGGTTTATGTAAGGAGCAGTGTGGGTAAACATGGAGGCAGCGCTTGATTGAAGAGCACCAATCAGGAAGGAAAGCAGTTCCATGCCAGCAGGTCAGACTTTGGGCACTGACTGAGATTAGACATTGGTAGTTTATAGACATGAGATTTGTGCGTATTTCAGCTTCTCAACGTCCCATCCGCTCAAAATTTGGAAATATGGAGTTTTTGATGGTCTTGTTTAGATATTTTAAGTGTACTTCATGAAACTGGTAATCACCCTCCACACATGTACTGTGTTGTATTCCGTAACAAGAGTGTCTTTGCGTGTGTATGTTCATCTGCACGTGTGTGTAATACTGCAGCAGCAAACTGGCATCACTCTACTTGTGTGGTAAAACACCTGGAGCTGGCGGCTGGGTGTTAGGGCAGATGGGGACTAGGTGTGGATCTGACTCACTGCCATCCTTTTCTCAGAAGGAGCCTAGCAGAGCGGCCTTAATGAGACACTACCTTCTGACTAGAGAGCACATGAGAGGGATTAGCGCTTTCTGCTAACAAGCTCAGACCCCAATTAGACAGGCCTCGCTAGCCATGCCTAGCCCCAGGCCCGGTCTCCAGTCAGATCCTATCTCCCCAGGCCTCTGCAGGTGCATCCCTCCTGATAGGCTGCGCAGGCCGCCTGGAGTGAAGACACAGGTTGAGGCTGTGATTATGGCAAAGCGAACAATGTACTGTTAATGCTAAAGAAGAGAAGGAGATTAGAGGAGGAGGAGATCAAGATAAATGGGCGCTTTCTCAGTTTGATGAAGGAGCTTGAGTGTTTTGCGAAGGCTGTTTTGAAGCAAAATTGCTTGGGAAAACATCAGGCAGCTGGCTGGTGGCGATGCAGAGTAGATACCATCAGAATAGCTTGGAAATGAATTATTAGTGTTGCGTTTTTTTGCCATTTGTTTCTGAAAGGATGTTTCTGTAAGATACATTCAAACAGCCTGAATGATGGCTCATATTCTATTGTTGCCGGAGACATCAGGTCAGCGTCCACATTTTTCCTGTTTTTAGATTTTATACAAAAATGTTTCTTCATTCCCATGCTAAACACATCCAGTTCTCCGCTGTGGATTAAACTGGGAAGAATTGGAAAGAGCAGATAAAATGCAGTAAAGCAGTAAAAATGAACAGAGGTCATAATTAGCTTGATTCTGGCAGTCTTTTTGACAGCTCCCTCCCTGTTTATAAGCTGGTGGTCCACTGGTGACCTTGTGTTGTCCAACAAGCCATCCCATTGTTCCCTGCGGCTGGGACTGGTGACCCTAACTAATCAAACAGTTCCTCCTCCTCCGGCGCTGAGAGAGAGAGAGAGGCAGCGGCACAGCCAAACATAACTGAAAAGTGGAGATAGGCTCGGAAAATTGAAACTCCGGACAGTGTGCAAGGGTTTAATCTGGAAAAGGTAATTACTTTTGCTCTTTCATTCGATGGCTTTCTTCAGGAACAGCTAGTTGCTTCTCTGATCTATTTTTACTTAGAGTGAAAGTGAACATTGACTTGTGGAGCCAGCCATCCTTTCAAACTGTTAATGATTCTCCTTCCTAGCAGGGTTAGCTCGATATCGGTGTGATTGAATTGTTGCCGGTGGCTTGCAGAGGCTGCTGAGGTTTGATTAATGTTAACAGTAAATGCTTTAAGTATCTGTGTGACTTCATAGTCTCGGGTCTTGGTGATGTTTTATGTTTTCCCATCATTACTAAACCAAGGCGCAGTGAGAGTCTGTAATAAATGTCTGCAATGTGCATTTTGTATGCAGAGACGCTTTTTTTTGTACATATGTACGACCTTTAAATGTGAATATGAGCGTGTTTTTGAACATCCTGTATATATGATGTAATCTCACTTACTGTTCTTCCTCATATTTCTCTTATGTGGCATAAATACTACACATGGAGTTTCGTTTGTGTGATTATTTTCACAGAATTAAATTTCCCTTTTGTATATTTTCATATCATACATTTTCTTTGTGAGTTTTTTCTTTAATCAGTATGTTCTCCTGCTATCACTGAAGCTATTTTGCACACTCTTTTACCACTGTGACCATGTTATACTTGTCTGCATAGCATATTGTTAAAATGCTGTGTTTTGTATGTTTATTTATCCCCCCATTTGCTCAGTTTTCATATGTTCTTCTTTATTGCTGTATTGAATTGAGAAACAGTCCACTTAACCTACTGACAGTATCTTATCCTATCTTATCTTATCTTATCTTATCTTATTTCCTGAAAACACTCAAGTCAAGAAGTTAAACTACCAATGATGTCCTGGCTTTGACCTCATGGTCTATTGGACACTGTTGACAACTTGACTTTAGCTTAACCAGCCACTGTTGCTGGTGATCTGGGTAATCGTGGCCTCAATTGATTTTCTCCAGATAAATCTGACAGTCCAGAGACATTCAGTGAGACATTCACAGACCCCAACTGTTCCTATACGTCCTGTGTCAAACTCAGCTACTTAGATATCCCTTTTCACCCTTATCCAAGAAAGATCAAAGAATGATTCTGCTTCGTATATGACTGCACCATCCAAAAATGTGACCCTGCCCTCTTTCCGCTCTGCAGCAGACGTATGTGTCCCCCTCCAGCCATCACATGGCTCCTCCCAGCCCCAACAACAACACTAACACCAACACCAGCAATGGCAGCAACAGCAGTGGGGGAGAGCAGCTGAGCAAAACCAACCTGTACATCCGAGGCCTCCACCCAGGAACCACAGACCAGGATCTGGTCAAACTCTGTCAGCCGTAAGTAGCCTAATAACAAATCATCCCAACCTCTGCACGAGCCCTTACTAAATCTCTCTTTGGCAGAGTAGAAGAACGTTCAACAGAGTAATTGATAAACTGATGGCTGAATGGACAGATGGGTGACGGCGGTGGGTGAATTCATAGATGAATAAATGACACATACAACATTGTGCTTTTTCATATATATGTTTATGCTGTTATAAAGGCCATTTTACACTTTTGACACACAAATCAGTACTAGAGCCGCTATTTTTTGAACTGAGAAGAGGGACGCTTTTTTACCCACAAAGTATGTTTTAAGTGCCATCAGTTAGTGGCCTTATGGAAAAACCAACAATCATTTGGACTGCAAACTAAGACCTTTCAGTTTGGCACAGCTAAGCACAGACTTTCCAACAACTAGGTACTGAATGTTTAGTCTCCCTCTCTCACACTAATTCTGTCTTCCTGTCCTCTCTTTCTCTTCTTGCACCCCCGTAGCCTTCTATCCTATATAAATTATTACTCCTCTGTTCCTTAGTCTTATTATAGGTGACCTTCCCACAGTACGCTAATGTTGAGGGTACTCTATCGACATTCAAAGTCATACTCTGCACTATAAATACCTCACTGTGTTGCTCATCTGTCTGAATGTTGTCTCAAACTGTGATGTGGGCAGCATGTAGCAGACGTCAAACAACAGTGTCATGCGATCTGTTTGTTAGATTTCCAATGAAACACATCAAAACAAGTTGGGCCGAGATAAATGATCTGGGTTTGCTTTAATTGAATACTGGAGCCTGGTGATGAGAACCAGAAGAGCGGAGAGAGACTTTGAGCGGGGAGAAGAGTGGGAGAAAAGGAGGGAAGGGGAGCGAGAGAGATTGAATAGGAGAGGGAGAGGCCTGCTATTTTACAGCTGTCTGGAAGATATGGCTCACATGAGGCCGCCCAACCCTACAGGAAACGGCGAGCCCAGGGGAAAGGGAAAGACAAACAAGGGCAATGGCATGAAGAGGGGGGTGGAGGGGGAGATGGAGGGAATCAGAGGGGGAGGAGTGAGTGGAGTTCAGGGTTTGTGTGTCAGGTGGTGTTCTGTGGGGGTAGTTCTCATATTTCTGCTTTTACACAGCAGATAAAATCACTGCATGAAATTTGCCTTTTAGCAGCGCACATTAAGGCCAGCGCAATTCTCGGCTGAACTGGCCCGAGACAGGATACTCTATCCTGTAATACTTGATAGAGGGAATTGTTGCACATGGGGGATGTAAAAAAAGCAAGCACGGAGCACAGGGTAAATTAAATTTACTTTACTCGAGTTAAAACAACAGTAAAGGCGCGCACACTATCAGGAAACAACACTCCCCTAGCTCCCCTCCCCCACGCCAAGAGTTGTTCTATGCGAGCTCTTAGGTCTGGTGTGCAGGGAGTGAGGGATGAAAGAAGGGGATGGGGGTTGGCTCTGCATCCCCGGCCCCTGCAGCGTCTCTCTGGATGGATGGCCGTAGCTCTGGTTCTAGCGCTGGTTCTGTCTTTGGTGGTTGACCATGGATGGACGTTGGGTTGGACTATGTGGACACTGTGCTCTCTCACACATGGCTGAGTCTCCAGCCCCTCTTTTCGCTCCGCATCATGTAGCCCCAGACCTCTGAGCTGAATTCAGTAAGCGGGCATCTCCACTGTGTGTGCAGAGCAGGGCGGCAAGCACCAACTCACAGCTCAACTACTATTTCTAATCTAGAGTTGTACTCTAACTGCAAGTTGTTATGTATTCAAATTGATGATGCATATGAGAAATGTAGGAAGTCATAGTTAAATGTCTAGAGAATATGTTATCCCATAGAGTAATTCATAGAAACAGGCACCACATCAGCTTAGAAGAGGAAATGTACCATGAAATAATAATGTTGTATAGGAAGTGAAATGCATAATACAGGAGACATCTCATAAGACCACACAGGATGAATTCAGTTTGCTTATTTCATCTGGGACTCAGTCAGTGTTGTGCAGCCAGCTATAGTGTTTTGATAGGATGAGTGAGTCGCTCAGCAAATGGGCCACAGCGTATCCGTGATACTCAGAACAAGTTAAGTGAAGTTAAGCAGCTGATACGCTTGAAGACCAATTATTATTAGGTCTTCTTGTATTGCTCTATAATGGTTTGGGATAGTTTTAACTGAACTAAGATTTAAACCTACCGCACACTGTGTACATAAGTATTTGTAATTTGCACATCTACCATTGCAGTCCCCTGTGTGCTAATATCAAAAAATTGGATAATCTCAAGGTGACTTTTAGCCAATGACATAAAGGAACGAGGGGTTTGCAGAAGTCTTCATGGGGGTAGACTAACCCTAAAGGGGTCCTTAAGGAGAATCAAATTTTATTACCAATTTAAACAAATTGATGAAACTTGAGATTACAATTTCAGGAGGAACAGTAAATCTTTAAAAGAATCTATTTAAAAATGACTCTTGTGCTCCAGCTGATATTTTGGAGATTAATCAAGCATTAATCGTGAGGGGCACTAAGACCCAGCTGAGGAGCAGAGTGCTGCCTAGAGAGAAGCTGGTTAGCAGAGTGAGAGTGTGGATGTGAGCCAGCATTGGACAGGACAGCCAAGGAGAGGCATATCAGATTACACTGCATGCACATGCCTGGAGAGATGGGAACTGATAGACACTCTACTGCACAGAAGCATCGACCCAAGCCAGGCCCTGTCCTATACATCTGCAATATCTATAGCTGCCCGGCGGGATAGACAATGCGGGATTGTTCATGATGACAGCATATTGTGATTCTGTCAGAAAATGCAAAGACATTCGATTTTGCAATAGTGTTTTCAAATCGAATGTCGCGTCAGTTTTGGTTCCCCTTGAGGTTTGATCCCTATCAACATGTATGTGTGAGCTGGAATGACTGTGATATGGAAATCTGTAATTTTACCAGCATGCAGAAACCCACGGGTCATTACTCTTATTTTATTCAATTTGTGTCCTATCCCATTTCAAAGACATTTCCCTCTGAACATCATTTATTATCAGGGGATGTAATTGTACTCAGCTTTCATTTTGCTGAACCTGTCAGTTCAATTATAATTCAATAGTCATTGAGCATGAGCCTTTATAGCGTGGTTTGTGTAGATAGAAACTCCATTATTTCAACCATGTTGCAATGCTAATATGGAAGTTATTTTTGTACACTATGCAAAGGTAATACTCAAGCATAAATCTCAATGTTTTCCAGGTATGGCAAAATCGTGTCCACCAAGGCTATCCTGGACAAAACCACCAACAAGTGCAAAGGTGAGGAGTTGAGGTTATGGTACATTTCTCACAAACTCCTCTCGCTAAGGCAGAAATCCACCAAAAACATTTTTTTTGTGTGTTTAGATGCACACTTATCCCTTCCCAACAGGTGTGAATTGTGATGTAACGTGATTCTGGGCAGCATTGCATAACTCCACATCTGTCTTCTGTGGAAAGGCACTGTCACATTAATCCAAACCTGGCTGCCTCTCTCTTCAAATTTAAATGCTGCTGTGTGTGCTTCATGAGTTCAAGTGACATGCCTTTGCACATAAAATCCTGTGGTATGCACATCTCATTGTCATAAGTTCACTCCTGTCTGTCTTGGTCCCTGCAGGCTATGGCTTTGTTGACTTTGACAGCCCATCATCGGCTCAGAAGGCGGTGACAGCGCTGAAGGCAGGTGGAGTCCAGGCTCAGATGGCCAAGGTAAGAACCCTGTTCCCAGCCACTGGAGGTCCCTGTGCAGTGAAATCGTCTCTCTCTGTTTGCAGGAGGGCTCATTTTAGAGTCCCGGTCAGGGTTAAATCCAGAGTACATGCAGAAAATGCTCCCATCACACTGAACAATCACACCTTGCTCCTTATGGAAAAGACAGTTTGACAGTGATTTTGCAAAAAGCTGACAGAGGAGTATTAAATTAGAAATTTAATGCCAATCTTTTTAAAATTATTTTATTTTATTTAATGAATTTTAATCAGTTGACTTCTTGATATTGTATAAAACAAATTGCACGCCCTTATGCTTCAATACTATACACAGGTAGGTTGCTGTAGTATGCTAGAACCTCAGCTGATCCGGTGTTCTTGGAAGGCCAGCCATATAACTCCAGACTAGATCATTTCTTGGGTCAATGGAACTGCTTAATGAAAGCACATAACAAAGCAAAATAAAAAAATCACAGCAAAACAAAACCTGCAATCAATATTGCATTGAGTTTTGTGGAGGTAAATAATGAGAAAGCAAGGAATTAGGACCAATCAGGAAATGTCACATTTTTGCTAAATAGGTAAGACATTGTTTCCAATGCATTCACTTATCTGTGGTGTACTGCCACGATATGGGCACAGCTGCAACAGAATTAAACAGAATTAAAAAATGGTCAGTGTAAAGACGGATAGATTTGACTGAAACTGATCTCTGTCAGTATGCCTAAAAGCTGCACACCACATCTTGTTCTCTGTTCCAACAGGGACTAATGCTTGCAGTTATGTTACTGTGCTTGAATACATTAAGCTTTTCAAAATAAGCGTTGCTGGGGCGCCCTGGTAACTCACCTGGTAGAGCACGTATCAATTCTTAAGGCTGAATCCTGACTGCAGCGTCCTGAGTTTGAATCTGACCTTAGGCCCTTTGCTGCATGTCATCCCCTCTCTCTCCTATGCCTTTCCTGTCTCTCTCTACTGTCAAATAAAGCAGAAATGCCAAAAGTCTTTGGAATAGAGTTTTATTGATTTTGGTTTCTAGCACTGTTCGTGGCCAGCTTCCATCACAGATGTGCCAGAGGAAGGAGGTTGATGGCAAATGTGTTGAAATATGACTGAAAACAACAACAAAGTGACACCCCAGGTCAACAAGCTCCACCACTGTCCCACACTTGTATGGTGTCACTTTAATTCATTAACCTTGCAACAGGAACTCTCGGTTGGACAGTGTAAAAAGCTCTCTGTTCTTCTGACCTTACCTTCTGCTTATGCATGCTCTCTTCCCATGCTGTCTCGTGATCTTGTTCTCATCTCCCCATTTTTTATTTTTTATTTTTTTTTGGTAGGCAGCATGATTATATGAATGTAGGCCAATTAAGCCTCACAGCTTGTCTGTGTGTTTGAGAGGGTGTAAGCGTGTGCATATGGCTTCCATGCATGCCCACTTCCATCCGTGCCCTCTGTATTCATGGCTTGGATAACTGAGTAAGCGGTACAATATGTGTATGCACAAACAAGAGTGTGTGGATGAACATGAGTATGTGTGTGAGGTACATGTGCATGTGTGTGTGTTGTACTGCATAGTGACGGTGCAGAGGGAGTGTGTCCCAGGGCCTGCTCTCTGAGCTCCCTGCACAAAGGACCTGTCTGTTCTCCCTGGTGGCGTCTGACTCAGTGTCTGAGCAGCTCCCCAGTCAGCAGGGCCCTGTGCCCAGCCACCCGCCCTGTCAAGGCGCACGCACACACACACACACACTCAGTACACTTGACAACCACACATGCACTTCACCAACCTCGCCTGAACCAGATCATCATCTCACACGCGTGCGCACTCTCACACACACACACACACACTACTAACACCCTTCGAAAGCTGATCTCTTGTTAAGCTGGATCACTGACATTGATACGGCTTCTCACTCACAAAGTAACTTGATTTCACTTGCCTGTTCACTCTGGGGTTTACAACATGGCTTATGTTTGTGTCAGATTTCTCTCTGACTCATTCTGACTCATTGGTGGTTCAAATCCACAGCAGGTCTTTTCTCCATGCATGGGTTAGCTCCTCATCACCAGCTCTCACTGCTGAGAAGGAGGAAGAAGAGGAGGGAGGTGAGGGAGAAATCACCTTCACCACAGGTCGCAGCGATTACATATGCATTATTCATGGCATGGAAATTAATTCACAATGCATTTACAGGTTTTTAATCACATCTGCACTCCAATGTAATGAATATGCAAAACGGTTTGGGGGAGATGCAGATTGGTTATCTCCCAAGCTATCGTTGCTTTTGGTCAAACTAAATTTGGTTGAACAGGGTGCAAGGTAGGAAAAATGCACCAAATAAATCCAAATCATTAGATGAAGCTGTGCTACTCTGGAGGAGTTTGTTTGAGGTCGTTCTCTAAGAATTTCAGGTTCAGATTTGAAATAGCTGCATAATTTGGCGGATTTATGCAGGCAGGCATAACCGGCCCCTGCGTGTGAATTCAAGGTCAGGATTAATACATGAACATAACTGCACGCATGCAAGTGACATATTATTACCGTGCCCAGGGAAATAGGATGATAATGGTCGCCCTGTGGGAATGAGATAGCATGAAGCATTTCCAGAGGTCTTTGTCCAAAATATCTTCCCTGTGATAATACACTGAGCACACATAATCATTTTGGATCATTCATGGATGGAGAGGCTTTTGAAATGTAATAATGCTCTTACATCACATTATGTAGCACCTGCACCCTTCATCCTTTTTTAAAGAGGCTAGTTGTCTATTGTGTCTGTCTTTGACCCTTTTGGAAATAAAGTATCAGAGATGGAGTGTGAGAGCGATGGGTGTAAAGGAAGAAAAAAGGCATAGATAAAGCAGGTTGAGCCAGAACCAGACAGTCAAAGAGACAGAGAAAAGTTCAGCTGAAGTCCAGGCGCGCCGCTATCTTCACCATCTCTGCATATCTTCCCCTTCTTAGACTTCTTCCATGCAGCTCAGCTTCTCACACCGGCCAAAATGAAATCTGTCTGCAACCTCAAACCTCTACCCTTTTTCTTAGACTATTTTTCCAACTGTCTGATGTCCCCGTCTCTCCACCCTTCCAAATATAAGACATCTTTAAACGATTCCAGTTAAAAGGTTACATAAATGCTGCTAAGCTATTGACAGCAGTTTCTTAGCTTTTTGATTATCGGAGGACTCCTGTCATCGTGCCACAGTTGTGATTCTGCTCTGAGGAAATGAAGAGCCGTGTCTGTTCCTCACCCTTAATCCTCTCCTGGCTTCTATCCATCCAGCAACAGGAGCAGGACCCCACCAACTTGTACATTTCCAATCTGCCGGTGTCCATGGACGAGCAGGAGCTAGAGAACATGCTGAAGCCTTTTAGCCAGGCCATTTCCACACGCATCCTCCGTGACGCCAATGGGACGAGCCGAGGAGTGGGCTTTGCCAGGTATAGGCCTTTGGTATGCAGTCAGAAGTATTGGGACAGTTGACTAAGGGCGATTTGAGTGCAGCCTCATTTCCTTGGGAAAAAGCAAAATAAAATACATGTACAGTAACATGAGGCAAAATCCTAAATTAGAGGAGTTATTACGAACACCATAGATCAACTTTATGTTTGAGTATCTGCAGTTAAGTAATGATGACTGAGCCCTCTGGTGGCCAGTATCAGAAGAACATATTCATCTCTGTCAAATTGAAACAGATCAATGATGCTTTTCCACCTGCTACTGTTATACACGATAATGGGATTTAATAATCACTTGAGATAAAATAACCTTTTCCTGCAGGATGGAGTCAACAGAGAAGTGCGAAGCCATCATTCAGCATTTCAATGGGAAATATATCAAGACTCCACCGGGAGTGCCAGGTGAGGTTTCTTTATTTCATTTATGTCGTCAAGGTAGACAATAGTGATCTTGAACATAGTCCCCCATCACAGCACTGATTTAATATGAAAATCCAAACCCCGTCCCAGTACCAGCAGAGCCCTTGTTGTGTAAATTTGCCGACGGGGGCCAGAAGAAGCGTCAGAGCCAAGGGAAGTATCTGCAGAACGGCAGGCCCTGGACGAGAGATGGGGAGACGGTGAGTTTTCATCTTTCAGAGCTTTTCCTTCCAGCCGTATGACCTCTCTGGAAACATATTATCATGCTATACAGTGTGATGCCTCCGATACGTAGTCGTGATTCACCCACGCGGTGATGCAGTAGTTGGTGAATAGCTCTGTCTTGTCGTTTTTCCCCTTAGGGAGGAATGACACTGACATATGACCCCACCACAGCCTTACAGAATGGGTGAGTGCTACTAATCTGATAGTTGCCCATGATAAATCAACCGGAGGGACCTGGAGCATGTTCCAGTGACTAATGACTCGTGTCCCTACTGCAGGTTCTACTCCTCTCCCTACAGCATTGCCCCCAACCGGATGATAGCGCAGACCTCCCTCTCCCCATACATGCATTCTCCTGTATCTACCTACCAGGTACTGGGGTCATTTAAAATAGATTTTGGCATGTAAACTTGAATCCAAATGACTCACCAAGACTGCAAGTCGCTTTGACAAATTTGCATCGTTTTCTTCACGTCCACTTGAACGAACGCAGGGAAAACACAATGAAAGATTGAATCCATTCAATAATACACCCTCCTTGATGGAATTTGGATTCTCATCTCAAGAGCAAACTGTGCACTGTTTACAAATCGCCTTTGCACCAAGGAGTGCAGACTGCAGCACCAGATTACCATTCAGGTGAAACTTGTCCTGTTTGGGATACTTAGATTCATTAGTAGCAATTGAACGTGAACCAAGAATATAAATGCAAAACAAAGGCGGACTCAAAAAAACTGCTGTAAGGTCTAAAAAAAAAAGCAGGATATGCTATTGTTTTAGTTCATGAGAATAGGAAGTTTAAAAAAGCAAAGACTACATTTTTGTCTGAGCATCTCATGATCTTGATGAGTAACTTAATTGTTCTAAAATCCATCTATTAAAAACAAAATTAAATGCTGCTTTAAAAAGGTTGTGTCAGGTGTAAACTATGTAGGTGTGATTTCATGGATTCAAAGCAGATGTGGGACTGGTGTCGTATGTAAAAAATGAGCATCAAACAGCTCTTTTTCAAAGGACTTCACCATTTGATGCTCAATAAGCAGACAAGACTCTATTTTATGGAATGATATGGTACATATGAGTTTGTCTTGTTCCTGCAGGTCCACAACCCATCCTGGATTCATCACCAATCGTACCTCATGCCGCCCACAGTGAGTATGACTCTCTGACCTCCCTTCCTGTTTTGCTGTGGGTGACATTGTTCCATCACAATAGTCTCTTACCTGAATAGAGGCTGCCGGTCTTTCTGGTTACCGTTCTGTAATGTTAACCGATATAACTGTGATTTTCTTTAGGGAGCGGTCCTGACGCCGGGAATGGACCACACTATGTCCATCCAGCCGACCTCTATGATGGGGCCTCTCACGCAGCAGCTAAGCCACCTCTCGATGGGCAGCAGTGGCACGGTCAGTGTCATGTAGAGTGCAGGATCTTTCACATACAGCTATTAGATACACACATTTTAATAATCAGGCTTCACATAGTGTAGCTATATCATCATTGCTGCAGTTAAAGCTGCACTAGGCAACTATTTGTGATTTTTTTTTTTAAACTTTAAGCGTGATGGTACCCTCAGTTTCACTAGACCACTAGGTTGAAAACTGCAGTGCACTGGACAGAGAGAGCAGCAGTGAAGGGGGCTTGTTCATGTTTACCAATCAGGGATTGCTTTGTACCAGTGGACACCAAAAGGATGACGAAGGGAAAAGTCCACCCTTCAAAAGATTAGCACTATTTAAAGCCTTGGATTGGCGATTTAAGTTTAGTTTCTGGTGCCATTTGGTTGCTTGATGTTGTATATTTTTTTATTCCACGGTTAACTAGACAAAAAGTAATCCACTGACATCACCAGGAGGTGTTTTCACCAGGGCGAAAATGGCATGAGGTAAAAAATTAAGTGGTACAAAACAGAAGTGGTAGCTGTCAGGTTTTAATGACAGCTCGTTGAAAGGAGAGAGCAAGGGCTTCTGTGTTCTATGAAATCCAACATTTTCCTTTGCATTTTAATTTGTCACATCCCGTGGGTTGGAGAACACCAGAGTTTAAAACGGGCAAGCAGGGTGGAGCCCTGGCATTTCAATCAGAGCATCAGACTCTCTTGTCTTTTGCAGTCAGATTTTGTGATGTACGCTGGAAAGATTCGGGTATTTTGACCTAAAAATCTCAGCTGGTGCAGCTTCTAAGACATTTTCTCCCGTTTGAGATCATATTCAACGACGATATTGCCAACATACAGCCATGTTGAACAGCTGTCAGCCCTTATTAATGTATCGTTTGCATTCTCCTCCAGTATATGCCTGCAAACACATCTATGCAGGGGACCTACATCCCCCAGTACACCCAAGTGCCTGCCACCAACGTCTCAGTCGAGGTAATGAACAGTGTGCTTCCTCCCATCACTGGAATGAGATAACGCTGTGAAACCGTCACTTGTGGATTTCATCTTTACTGCCTCTTTTTTCAGGAAAGTGCCGTCCAACAATCTGTTGCCATAGAGACACCCACAGAACACACAACCTACTCCTACCAGCATAACAAGTGAAGAGGTGGCAGAGGTGAGTTTGCTCATATCGAGAGTGTGTGTTTTTGTTGGGTCGTGTGTGTGCATGTGTGTGTATTCGTTCATTCTGTATCTCTGTATGTGCCTACATTATGACTGGGTGATACACCAATGTTATATCAATATTGTGATATGAGACTCCATATCATCTGGGATTTTGGTTATAATAATATCGTGATAATGCGTAAGTGCACAACGCGTTGGTTCACGATACTTGGGTGCCGAAATGTAAGTTCAGTCAGAAGAAATTAAATTCAAAATGTATTTTGATTCTGTTGTTATTTCGATGTTGTAAGTATTGGCCTCGATATTGTGCGATTTTGGAGAAAGTTAAGGACTTAAAAATTTACAGTTATCGTAATTAATGTATACATTTGAGAAATTGATTTGTAAAAATGAAGTAATTAACTAAATAAAAGGTAAAAATAAACAAAGATGATTAAAATATAAGTAAAAAACAATAATAAGGATGTCACATGCTATATGAATTTAATTTCTTCTCTAATATATTGTAATTTAAATGAATTATAATTTATAATTTAGATGGTGACCTGTTCAGGGTGTTTCCCCCCCTACTTTCCGCCCGTTTAGCGCTGGGATCAGCTCCAGTGCACCCCACGATCTTTACGAGGATAACCAGTTTGGAAAATGAATGAATGAATAATTTAATTTTTAAAAAATTAAATGTAACTATTGACTCAAAAGAAAAAAAATCACAGTTTGGAAAGTGAATTGATTTTTTCCCCCATTCCTAATATATATTTTGTAGAGCACCAGCAGTCGCACCTATAATATTATAACAATATCGACAAAAATACTGTGTTATTGGATTCGTCTGTATCGCCCAGCTCTAGCACACATGCTCGGAGCAGATGTGAACCTGCGTGTCTCTCGCTGTGGTTTGATGTGTTGCCCTGGTTGCTGACGGGCCGCTGTTTCCCCCTCGGTCAGGTCACACGTTCCTGCGGAGCTGGAGCGCCTCTCGTGGGGCCTGGCTGCTGACACGCAGCACAGTGACTCTGGACTTAAGGCACCAGACACTCGGGAGGAACATGGATTGTTACACACACACACACACACACACACACACAGGACAAAAGGATATTTTCTACATACTTTATGACAAACTCTTTTACTCCATACAAGCAAGACAAGAGGACGGCAGGCGATGGGAAATGGAGGAACACAACATGGAGCGTCTATTTTGATAAGAAAAACAAAAAATCCGTCACACACAAACACACCACAAATGTCAAGTTGTTTTTTTTCTTTTTCTGTGCACGTATTTCAAATTCTTTTCTAGTACAACTCCGAGGAGCCAGCGTAAAACCAGGAACAGAATATTTCAACACCACGTGTCATTTTTAGACTAATGTTTTGTTGGTCTGTTGTAAGATATGCCGATTTTTCTTCTCTTTTTTGTTTTGTCTTGTACTTTCAAGCTTTGAACCTGCCTTTTTGTACATACTTCTTTGTTTTGTTGTTTTTAGCTCCATGTGTCATTGTTATATTGATTATTGCAAATATTTGAGTAGAGAAGGCTTCAAACACAAGCAGACAAACCAACTTTAAAGCCAAGGACTCCTGTTTTGGACAGACATGGTGCTAACTAGGATTAGCTTCGCTCACACAGGAAACCCGGCATGAAGGCTTCTCGCTTGTTTCTGGCACTTGAGTCTCAAATAACGTGTAGTTCCAACAATCGTGACAAAGCTTCAGACAATCAGCAAATTACAATGATGAGTCATTATTTAGAGGTCTCAGATCTCATAGCAAGTACTGCTTTTAAAGAGCTAACTGGGTTAAAAGCGTTCCAGAGAATGTTATGAGAAACTTCCAAATTTTGGTTCACTTTGAGCTGCTCCACTTGACTAAGTCCAAAGTTGCAGAGCCAGGATCCCATCTCACACAGAGCTGCCTGTACATAAGAGATTTAAGTTTATTTAGGCTTCGTTCCGTTTCTTTTTTTTTATCGGTGTAATAACTGCACTGTTATTTTAATAACAACATTTTATCAAATTGTGTGTACATAGCAGTTAGTGTATTGTTATGTACCTTCAAAGATAAGATTTTTACACAATTTGCTTTTGTAAATGAGACGCTGAATATCTGCAAAAGGAAACCGTAGATTTATTTTCTGAAGCAAGAATGAAATGTTGATATTAGAATATGAAGTTGTTATTACATGGACAGTTGATATCAGCTGTAAAAAGTGTGGCTCTGTCCTGGTATTTTATTTTTTTTTTTTCATAAGACACATTATAGAAATGGCCTAATATGGCCAGTATAGAGATGCTTTGATATTGGCCATTATTGTGTCTACTTCTGCGTGTTTTTTCCCTCATTTTTTATTTAAAAAAAAGTTTTCTCAAGATTTTTTTTATTCAGTTTTAATACTTTTAAGATTGATCCTATTTTTCAAAGAGGCTTTGATTTTATTTTTGGTAGTGTGTTGTGTGCTTCAAATAATGAGAAGTAGATTTTTGTGTTCAACAGTGCATTTTCTTATGGAGAGTGATTTGTTTGTATGTTGGCGTACTTAGCTCGCTCTGCTGATGTCCAAAAGGCTTTAATGTTTTTGAAGACATCTCAATTCTGTCTGTGTCACACGTGTTGGCACTTTATGAGCATAACAGCCGGTCATGGATGGATTCTCTATGCTACGTTCATTTGCGTTGTTACACAGTTGTACCCCAAGCAGTGGGAACAATTTAAGAGATTTATGGTCAAAACCTTTAACTTACCTCATCATGCCAGAGCAATGTAGATTCAGTTAGTGTACAAGGTTCATAGGCAATAACTAACTGCAGTAGTTCTCATGGCTGTTCACAGCTGGTACTGTGTCCATATCCTTTACTCTTCCGTCCAGTGTTCGGAAAACATGCCCAAGGTCTGATGGTCTATGCAATTAATTTATTATCCTTAATAATGCAATACTAGGTATATCTAACAGACACCTCACACTATGACAATGGATCACCTCACACTGCAACTTCACTCTGCTTCATCAGTGGCTTTCATTTTCACTCTACATGAATAGATTCATCTTTTGCTCACTAACTGCCAGTAAAATGGCTGCATTAAAAGGGATTTTTTTTTTAAAAGATGACTGTTGGAGA
>OMLB01043653.1:0-13992 GCA_900302555.1 Myripristis jacobus | reverse complement strand
GGGGCGTGAAGATAAGGGGATAGAGGAAAGAGGGGGAGAGCTTGAGTGGCAGAGGAGGTACAAAAGAGAGAGAGAAAGGGAGGGAGACAGAGCGGGCACACACAGGAATAGAAGACAGAGTGTGTTATGTACTGCAGTAGAATGAGGGTGAGAGGGAGAACCAAGAAGAAGCATTTGAGCTGCCAGCTTTCCGCAGATCACTCAGGATCCATCGCTTTGCAGCCCGTTTTCTGAAGAGGGACGGAGAAGAAGATAGGCACCGTGGAGGCGAGAAGGAGAAGGAGGAGGGGGGCTGAGGAGGGAGAAGCCAGAGGTTCCACGCACAAGATGGCTGCTGTGTCCTCTGCTTCTGAGGCTGGTAAGTGGATTTTCATCTTCCGCCATATACCCCCTCACCGTAAGTCCTTGCCACCCCTCGCTCCCTCCGCACTCACAGCATCTGGCGCAAACTCTGAAAAGCATTTCATGTTGGACCAGACACAGCCAAAACAGGGGAACTGTTGCTTGAGTACACTTCCTGTGTTTGGCAGCTCACATGGAAAGTTACAGCAGCAGTGAGTCACTGCTATGGTGAATGAATAAACTTGCTCCCCCCCATACTCTCCCCTCTGGTTATCCTCTCAGGGCAGAGCATCTGTCCTGATGCCATCTTCTCACATTACATATGCTGTCACGGTGCCATCCCATTAAAACGTTTTGACTTCTACTCATAATATTTTGCCCGCATGCCATTCTGTCTGGAAGTTGTCCAAGGTTACTCCTCTCTGACCCAGTTTTTCTAAAGGGCAAGTCATAAGGATGGGTATAAAGACAGGGCAGGGGAAAAGAAACAGATGAGTAAGATGTAAGAGAGGCGGTAAGGGAGAGAGGATGAGCACAGGAATGAAGGAGGAGGTAAAGAAAAAAGGAAAGGTGTAAGGAGGCAAGGAGCTCAGATGAGGTAATAGGGTGCAAAGGGACAGAGAAAATGAGGAAAGTGAGGACTGAAATGGATGGAGGTATTGTGCATGCATAGGACTCAATATTTTGCAGTGCAGACAATGCAAAAGTTCACATTTCCAAAAACTGACATTTTTATCTGCAACAAAGCAGATGAAACCCATTACATCTCCTAAAAGCCTTTAGAGAAAGAATAGGGGTAAAAATAATTCCCACTCGGGGCCAATTGATGTTCATCAGACAGATGGATTATTCTGATTTGATCAAGTAAATTGAATCAATGTTGTGATTCATCCAAGTTAACTTGATGCACCCAGACAGCTTGAAAGCCAAGGTGCACTAAGTCCCTCTGAGAAACGGCAGACAAAACAAAATCCCCAAAGTGGGCAATCCAAAGAAACGAGAACCTGGAGTGTGATTCACCGTCATGGTTTTCTCTCAGGGGATCCCGGGGGTCGCCACCCACCGGAGCGCAGGCTGCTGCTCCTGGGGGGGCCGCAATCTGGGAAGACGTCCACCGCCAACACCATCCTGGGGGAGGAGGTGTTCGAGGCCGGGACGGAGACTACACACAGCAACGTGGGCCAGACAGAAATCTACGGCAGGCGTGTGACTGTGGTGGACACCCCGCAGTGGGCCATCCCCAGCGACCCGGACGATGACACTGAAGCTGATGACAACGACAACGCCGGTGCAGAGTCGGACTCCCCACGGCAGCCACCCCCGAGCCTGGACAGCGAGGGGCCATGTATGGGAGCCATCCTCTGCCCTCCAGGACCCCACGCCATCCTGCTGGTGGTGTCGGTCACCCAGCCCTTCACCGACACGCAGAGGAGGGCCGCAGAGGAGCAGCTGGGGGCGCTGGGTGGGGGGACCTGGAGGTACTCCATGGTGCTCTTCACTGGGATAGACAAGCTGCCCAAAGGGATCTTCATCGAGGAGCACATAGCGAACACCGGAGAGGCCCTGCAGTGGTTGGTGGAAAGGTGTGGAAGCAGGTACCAAGTTTTTTCTGTCTCTCTCTCTCTGATTTTACTGAGAAAGCTGACCTAAAAAAGCAACCTCAAATTTTATTCTTAACTCTATAGTGTAGCCATTGCAGCAGCCCCTCCCATGCACACATGCCTGCATCTAGTCTCTACTGGTACCATGCAACAAAAGTAATCGTAAATAATTCCTCCTCTGGGAGGAGCAACACTGCACAAATTGTTCAGCAAGTATGTGTGACTTCTACAGTGGTTGTCCGTTCTACCCCAATTCAAGGTACCATGCCTTTGATAACGCTCGGAAAGACAGGGAGGACAACACACAGGTACCTGAGCTGATGGAGAAGGTGGAGGAAATGATCACTGACAACCAAGGTTTGACTGGATTTCATTTTTTTTAATATCATATTTGTGTTTCTTTCCTAAGGTTTACAAAGTAACTTATAGTTTGGTCACTTAAATCTTCATCTTAATATACTAAATGATATGTATTGCACACATTGTATTCTGCAACGTGTGCTACATAATCGTTAGAGGATTACATAATACAGCAATCATATTGTAGAGCTTATAATGAATAATTTATTGTTATTTTACCCAGGCTGGTACTTTGAAGTGAATGAGTTGATTCTGCTGGAAGAGGAGCAGGCCAGGAGAGCTCTGGAGGAGGAGAGGATGAGGATGGAGGAGCATGTTAGACAGAGGGAGCAGATGATAGGAGGACCTCCCAGAGGTAAGGGAGACAGAGAAACAGAGAGAGAGATTTATGCAAATCTCTCCAACAGTGCTTTTGGGAAAACATGATTGTTAGCTGAATTATTGTTCCAGGAAATTCCATACTCATTACTGGCTAATGATTGTTGTTTCTCCATCTGTGTCTATGTCTGTTTCTGTGTCTCTTTATCCATTTCTTTCTCTCTTTGCTACTTTCATTTTGTCTGTGTTTCTCTGTCTCCTTACCCACTTTTTTTCTTCATTTTGCTCTCCCTCCCTGACTCTCTCTCTCTCTCCTTCTCTTCCGCCTCTTGTGGTCCCAGAGTTGAGAGTGCTCTTACTTGGCTGGAAGGGCGTGGGAAAGAGCTCAGTGGGGAACTCCATCCTTGGCCGCCGGGACTTTGAGGCAGGCCAGGAGACGGAGCTGTGCCTGAGGAGGCAGGCGCTGGTATCGGGTCGTAGGGTCACTATAGTCGACACCCCGGGGTGGGACTGGTTCTCGGTGAGGCGGACCCCAAAGCGAATTCGCCATGAGTCGCAGCGTGGTGCGGCCCTCCTCCGACCGGGACCCCACACCCTGCTGCTTGTCCTCCCTGTCGTCTCATCTCTCACCGCCAGGAAGCGGCGAACCCTCCTGGCTCACATTGAGACTCTGTTTGGCGACAACGCATGCCTCCACACCATGGTGCTGTTCAGCTGTGGTGACTGGCTGGGCCGCACGCCCATCGAAGAGCACATTCTTAGAGGTGGGAGGGAGCTGCACAGACTGCTGGAGTACTGTGGGAACTATTACCACGTCCTGGACAGTAAGACCCCCGGCAAGGACAGGAGCATCTCAGACCTGCTGGATAAGATAGAGGAGATGATCAGGGAGAATGGCGACGAGGCTTTCCTCCCCATACAGAGCGAGTGGTGTAAGTCTCAGCCTTTATTCTTTAAATATCACATATTGTACATTTGACAAAGCTCAACGGAGCAGTTCACCCAAAATACAAGAAGGCTATGTCCCCCCCTTAGCCCTACTGCAGTCTGTCCATCCAGACAGTTTCTATGTGATTTGATGAGGTTTCCAGGTTCTTGTCGTCTCCCAACACCCCAATACAATGTGTCTGGAAGGCAAAATGCACATGTGAAAAACTCAACAGAAACAGCTCTTTCCAAAAAACAGTGACACAGATACTCAGGTGTAATCCTTAGGCGCAAAGAGTTGCACTGGGGACTATTTCCAGCCAAAGAACTCCGGCAAACTGTACCTATGTGCCCCCGAAGAATTGAATTCAGGTCGGATAGATACAGTTTGCTGGTGTTCTTTGCCCTCTTGAGGAATGTGAATTGCGGTGGTTATCTGGGTCATTGTTTTTGGAAAATACTGAGCTCCACAAAAGAATAGCCACCCAGCCCCGTTGTGTTAGGGTGACAGGGCGACAGGGAAGATTGTGGCAGACTGGAAACTTCCTTAAATCACACTGACATTATCTGGATGGATAGATTGCACTGTGGAAACAAATATCTTTTGTATTTATATTTTGTGTGAGCTGTTTCTTTAAATTTGACATATTTTACATCTGGCAGCACAGTTAAATGTTGCTCAGAAGCTCTTGAAAGGATTTTTTTCCTGTGTTGTAGTTGACACACATGAACACATACACTACATGATCAAACTCGCAACCTATTGATTTCCTTCACTGTCCAATCTTTGTATCTCATCATTAACGTTACTTATAACAACATAGTTCAGCCTAAGCCTAATTTAACTGTGTTGTATTTGACAGTGAGCGAGGAGAGCTCTCAGTCCTCTGATAACACCGAGCCCGAGGATGATTGTAGAGGATGCCAGCTCCAGTGATACGATGGCAATGAAGCGAAAGTGGAATCCTGCTTTTTAAACCTCGCCCTGAGTCTTCAGCAGGCCCAAACATCACCTCATATAACTTAAACCTCATCTACATATCCCTCTCCAACTCTGAAGAGTTTCAGGAGACACTGAGATATAACAAAGGGTTTGTACTAGGGCTGCACGAAGTGGTAAAAAAAAAAAAATCATATTGTGATTATTTTGACAGATATTGTGATAATATTTGCGATCTTAGTAGGAGTGATCATTTTTGCATCATAATTTTCATTTTTACTGGGAAAAAATAGTAAAATGAGGATGGTGTGATTTTTACTTGTGTCTCCACCAAACCATGTTTTTATTTTTTACATCTAAAGAACATAATTTATAGGTATACTGTCACATTTAATCTTTATCAACAAACTGACACTGCTGCGATTTGGATATTGCATTTATCCATATTGGGATTTCGATATGATCTCGGTTAATTGTGCAGCCCTAGTTTGTACAGCAGTTTTGTGATAGCTTCATGGTAGAATTTGGAAAGACCAAACTCACTGATCACTGAGCAAGACGCAACTCGATTGAAAGTGTTGCCTAATGCAATGAATAAGCTCATCTGAGACTAAATGTTCTGTGTATGGCAAAGACACCGACTGCTGCTAAAGAGACCCGGCCTCAACACTGCAAAATTAGAGTGAAGAGTCATTAGAGTCATTGTAATTCTATGTTCAGACCGTACTGATAAGCTGATGTGCTTTGTGTTACAAGTTGAAAGCGCAGTGACTGTTTCTGCACTGCGATGCAGTCTGCAGTGGCTTGATGCATCGTGTCCCTTCGCTTTCATTTGTCGTAGCTTAGAATGCAAGCGCAGCAGAAGACAATATTATCAGCACCAGTCACATTTGGTGGTATGTCTTTAGCAAGTTTCTGACACTGGATCTGTGAAAGACTGAGAGGCACGAGACCATACATGTCGTGCCACAACATTTAGTCGGGATTTAACACTATAGTCTTCTCCTTGTAGATCTCATCCCTTCATTGTGTTTTCGTAGCTCGCATTCAGCCCGAATTAATAGGAGACAAATGGAAATGGCTTGAGTGAAATCATCGAAAAACAGCAGACGCACTGTACAGTCACTCAACCAAAATGTGCTTATTGTAACAAAATGTAATGATGCGTACTGGAATGCTTACACACAAATGTACTAATGAGGAGAAACTCTAGACGGCTGTACACTCCGGTTATAAATTTACACATCAAACATAGTAACATTATGATCCTCTACATGAGTTATATCAAATTAGATTTATCTTCATTCGCATTTTATTAGGAAATGTGGATTGAATCAAGTCCCTTGGGGCTAATCCTGACACATTTACAGAAATGCTGATTAGTGCTAAACTGCAGACATTAATTGAAATTTAAGAATTTGCTTGAGTTTGCTTGGACCAAAAGATTGTCAGTGTCTGCACTTTTGGTGTGAACCATTCAGTTCAATTCAAGATATAACTGATCGAGCACATAAAATTAATTGAATCCATTCAAAGGAGTAATTATAGTAATTCAGACCAGGTCTGGCATGCTGTCCACAAACAATAAGTGCTGTGAAAACAGTAAAGAAAAACCTGCACTTGAACTGCGTGCATTCTCAGAATCCCTTGAACCGCTGTCTCTGCTTTGTTCTGTTTTGTGCTCATGCACCCAGTGCGGTTATCGATAAGGCAGATTCAGCAATGTGCCTCAGCATCCAAGAGTGGGACTGGGAGTGTGGTCCTGCAGCAGGGCAGCGTCCCGTGCAGGCTACTTCAAACTAACAATCGCATGCTACAGAAACAAGACATAACCTCATGAATCGCTCCAGCTCAAAGAGGGCTTTTCCTACCTGTCAACTTTTTCTACGTCATTGTGACACTGGCTCCTGACATCAGTAGTGATGTGTTGAAAAAAAAAACAATATCTTCAACTCCCAGAGGCATGTTGATAAAGAGTGCATGCACCTAAGATAAATCAGTGCCTATAGAGTTGTTGGCAACCTCACTTCTGTGTTTTTTTCAAGAACAAAGTTAAGTCGCTGTGAATTTCTGATGAGACACCACATCTCTCTACCTTTATAACTCTGCAAAAAAATTAATAAATACAAAAAAAAAAACATTCATGCCCAGTACTGTTCAGATTGGCACAATAGTGTAAAAAGCTATATACTAGATGTGACCAATAGCACTGCCATGCTTTTGAAAAAAAAAAAAAAAAGCAAATTACACATTTTATTCAAAAGATGTAGCCTATAATAGAAACCCTGACACTGCTTCCTCTATGCTTTCCTGACTGCGCTTCATCTAGTGATGTAGGCTACCGCAGCACTTAGTGTAACAAGCATGACTTCACCGTTTACTATGAGGATGTTTCGACCCTTCATTTTGGAGTCTTGAGTTCAACTTCAAGGCCTCTGCTCCACCTGTGGATACATTGTAAAAGCCATGTATATTTACAGTGTAAAATATGTTACATTGTATTATCAAAGCATTTTGCACTGTGTAAGTTTCACCACCTCACTGTAGCCAAAGTGACGTTACTTCCTGTGTGGTCCTAAATGGTGATTGAATCATTAGTGAAACGACTTTTGTTCACCCTCAGACAGCTACAATAAAACATATGGATATATTGTTGTCTATTCTTGGCTTTTCGTCTTGTTTGTCTCTGTGCTTGCTGCCCCAGATGATGTGAGTTGGCCGGTAAAGCCCACTGTCATTCCATCTGGCTCATTAGAACACCCTGCAGTGGTAATAATAGTAATTGTGCAGCTTGGTCACTAGGTGGTGCACTATTACCTACTCAAAGCATTCCGTTTTTAACCCTGGATAGGTTTTCTGCCTTGAGGGCCAGACAGCAGCAGCTGTGTGGTTAGTGAAACTGAGATAAATAATTAACAGTGGAATGCTTCTTATTTGGTATTTGGCATTATGTCTGCCGGTGTTCTTTGGGAAGGGATTCCTATTTTTTTGTGAGGGGCAGGAAAAAAAAAACGTTATTTCATTAGGGCATATCCATTTAACTTCCTTTTAATGCCTGAGCCCTAATGAAATAAAGAATTTTTAACTTCATGCCCTTTGTTTGCCTTGGCCTTTTGTTCTAATGCTGGGGAATAAGGCTTCAAAATTGGCCTGTCCTATAAATGTCCTAATTAGACTGAATAGCAGAGGTACAATTTAATGGTATGATTTTTGTTGCTGTGAAATCGAAATGATAGTCATGATCTTTGACATTTAAAATATAAAAAAGGACAGCCTAAAAGACTCTAATCCATAAAACCTGGGCTTTTATGACATCATTGTTCCACAGAGAGCAGTGACACAGTGGAAACTAAACCCACTGAATTTGCACAACTTCTTATCATGAAACAGAGTTTAATATGAAGTCACAATTTTCAGTATATAAATTATACATTATGATGAGTATCAACCTGATACCAATTGAAATAGGGTCTTTTTTAGAGGAAAATCATGACAGACTTGGGAAAATTTATAATTATAGTTTGCTGATGTTGTTTACTACTGTATCACTGAGAGAGGGGATAAGCATGCATATCTTCTCACTCATATTCACACTGTATTCATTTCAGCAAGCAATGCATCGCCACAAGGTTTCCATTCATTGTAAATTAATAATTCATAACATTCTATATATACTAAGTAAAGTCCTGTTTCTTTTTTCCCCCTCAGTCCATATGCCATCCTTTACAGAATCCACTGTTTTGTGAGCGCCTACATCCTATTACCTCCAGGGTAGTTGCACTGATGTGATAGTATCTAATATTTTGGATAGCATTCAAATTACATTAACATGTAACGTGGCCATGTGACACTGCCTCACCCCACAGGGTATAATGCAATACAAAGGTGGCATTATTTGCATTTTAATATGTTTAAATGTATGAAACATGGTGTTGGAGGCTAACACTGAATGTGAGTCTTGCATAATCAGTGACTTTAAGATGAAGTGGCCTTTAGAGAGCTGGGTAATTGTTTTCAGGAGGCCATGTTTTTCCCATTTTAGGTGCCTCTGCATCATCCTGCGTTTGGCACACCTCCAGATATAGATTTTCTTTAAGCTCTCTGGACAAAAGCCTGGAACAATTACAGTGTGCACCTTTAGGGCCAATTGCAGGCTGAATGCACCTAGCTGCTGTTGACATTGTTATTACTCAAGCCATGCCTGGGTCAGCACTCGCTATCCCCCTCCCTCTCTCGTTTTCTCCTATTCTCTCTCTCTCTCACTAACAAGCATGTACATGTTCTAATAGGCAATTAGAATTTCTCTTAAAATTAAATGAACATCAGAGAAAAGACATGCAGTTCGTTGCACAAAGTTGTAATTCATGTTCATCCCAAAATGGATCCGCTTGGGCCAGGAAATGGCGTCTGTAACTTCACATGACAGTCATTTGATCTAACACTCGTGTATCTGCGGCACGCCGTTGGTCAGGCTGCCTCCATTATCCTCACCTAGTTTGCTCTCTAAAAAAAGGCTCCACAGAAACTAGAATTAGGCTCCACTGGCTCATTGTAAAGCATTAGGCCTGAGGACAAAAGACTATTCTGTGTGGGACTACGTTGCATTCTGAACATGCTGAAAACAATCTCAAAAGGTCAAATAACTTGCGCTTTAGTGATGTTTCAAACCCACAATTTTATCAGCCATCCCCTACATGATTCATCTGAATACACCAGTAAAATCTTAATGGACCCAGTATTAACGTATATATATTTGATTCTGCTGTACACCACTGAACCTAACTCAGACATGTTTGTCTCGATTTAAATGTTACCTTTGCCTGTAAAATCGGGGAGAATCTGAGGGAGGATAAAAGGGGAAGCAATTCCCCCTTTTGGAGGATTTTTTTTCAGAACCACTATTCTTGCTGTATTCTTGTTATTCTTGTATTCTTCAACCTCAGCTTGAACTAATCTTAGAGTTCCTCCCCATTACAAATGGTGCTGCTTCAACTTTTTTCTGCACTGCAGAAGTTGCACTTTATGCTTCTGGTGTTGCATCATTGTCCCTCATGGAGTAATGTGTTACTCTATATGGTTACTTCGTGCTTATCATGCTTTACACCCATACACTTTTCTGGGGGTGTGCTGATAATTTCATCTTTTGACTATGACACTTCATTACTACAACTTCAAAAACACCCTACAGTAGTTTGAGTTTGTCTGACCATACTTTGTTTTTCTGTATGCAGAGCTTTCCTAAGTGGGCATTCCTGATCTCACATGCCTGCTCAGGGTATATATAAAATTCAATTATGTTAATAAACTTGACCTTCTATTCCAAGAGTATGTCCTTGCTTAGCTACTGAGTGATAAGCAACTTGACCAACCAAGATCAGTCTTTTAAATTAAAAAGCTCATGACCATGACTTGCCTCCCATCAGCATGATGAATGCTAGAGGAATGACTCAAAGAGAAGACTGGGCAAGTTTAAGAGCTTTATTAAGAGGTTTCTAATAATTATGCAGGTACATATGTTAAATGCACATTATAAATACATATTAAAATCTAAAGACTTACTACGACAAACTTCAAAGGTCCAAGTTTTTAAGAATCAAGAGTAATATAACACACAAGTTCATATACTGAGTGGAAAATACTTGTAGGTCTTAATATAGTAGAGCAACGCTACACAAGTTGACAAACATTAAATACCAATATAGTCAATATCTATTTTTAAAAAAAGGAGAGATATTCAGTTTTACTTGATTTTGGGTATCTAAGACATGCATTGTGGTATTAGAATACACTCTCAAACAAATATCTGGGTGGACAAAACACCTTTTGAGCCAACTTTCTCAATCCCTTCACTTGTGGAAGAACACACCACCTCATCTTGTCATTCTCCGACCCAACCACTAGAGGTCAGCACCAAGGCCCTTCTTTATCCTGGCCAGGCGAACCTCCTCCATCAGCTCTTTGAGGTACTCGATCTCCCTGGCCATGGAGTCAGCCTTCTCAGTCAGTTCTATGTTCTTCCTCTCCAGCTCAGCGTACTCATGGCTGAGCGCTTCCTGTTCAGCTCTCTTCTTCTGCCGGTAACGTGTGGCAGCTGTCTTATTCTGCTCCATCTTCTTCTGTTTCTTATCCTTCACATTCTTCACAGGCAACTTTTCATTTGCTCCAACTGCTGCTGAACCCCTGGGAGATTTGACCTTGACACTGGTGGTAGTGGGGGAGGGGGGACTGGCCCTGGATTTGGGGTCAGGGTAGGGTCTGCTTCTGGGGGACCTTGACGAAGTAGAGGCAGGAGGAGAGGTCTGGACAGTCTCTGGTGTGGTGGTTACAGTGGTGGTGGTGGTGGTGGTAGTGGTGCCCCCGACTTCGTCTTTGGGGGCCAGGACGAGCACAATGCGAGTGGATGAGAGGGACAGGACGATTCTGGGGAGCGGCTGGGGCACCACAGTAGCTACAACTGGCTTCACCTCGCACTCTGAGACATCTACCTCGCTGCCCAGGTCAAGGGTGTATGTAGGGGAGGGGGGAGAATGTACTAAGGGAGAGGAAGGGGCAGGGGACACAGGCTCAGATTTGATCTCCAGCTCCTCCTGGGGCTCTGGGACACATGGAGGAGGGGAGGGAACTTCCTGCCTGTCGGTGTGGGACACTGGACTGACTGCTTGGATGAGAGACAGATCCGCAGAGGCAGTGGACAGCGGAGGGGTGCTTATCGTTGGAAGGGAAGGAGCAGGAAGACTTGTGAGTGCAGGAGTTGGGACGGTGGGGAGGGGGAGGGAGTCGAGCTCCATGGGGCAATCCAGGGAGGCCAGGAGGTCTTCAGGAGAGCTGGGGGACTCCACGTCTGGACTGCAGGAGCCAATCAGAGAGTCCAGGTCAAACTCACTGAGGTCTACCCTCTCAGTCATCCAGTCCAGGTCGCCAAATGCATCTTCTGTAGAGGGACATAATTTTATATTTTAATGAGCTGCAGTAATTCCCTAAATTACATTGACATTATTCTCAATACAATGGTCTGTGTTCATTGCTGGTATAAAAAATGCATCTGTAATATAGCAATCACAGGAATAGCATTTTAGTATGCAAACATTACTCTGTAAACATGAGTGTAGAGAGTAATCACCTTTGCTGTCATTTGCAACTGTTTGGGTGCGTCCCAGCTGGTCAGGGTGGGCCAACCAAGGGAGGGGGAGCAGGTCCGACTCGGTTCCTGCTTTGTCCCCATGGAGAAGCAGGGCCGGTGGTGAGGGAGGGGGGGAGTAGAAGGGAGGGGGAGAGGACAAAGAAGATGGCGATGAGGAGAGGGATGCCAGCGACGCGCCCCCCTCCGAACCAGGGCTTCGTCCTCGTTCGGGTTGTTCTTCTTGGTCAGAGTGGAAAAGTACGGAGCCCATGGCGTCAGCCATGGGAGAGGAAGGCCCCCAAAGAAGGGCCTCCATGTCGTCCAGGCCAAACTGTGAGCTTGTCATCATCATGGTCATAGTGGCTGTTGTTGGTCACGAACGGGGTGCGCGACAATATTGGGAAGATGGATTCTTTTATGCTGTCGAATGCAGCAGAGCTGAGGTTTTCCACGAAGGACCTGAAGGATGGGACAAAAGATAATTAACACATGATACCATTTTTAAAATTTTAAAAACAATATAATTTTAAGTAAAAGCTCACATAAGTTCTATTCTATTAAAAAGGGATGTTGAGGTGCTTCTGCGACTGTTGACAAATGGTTCAAACTCATCGAGCCTATAATAAATTAAGTGTTATGTGTAACAGGAATGCCTTGTGATGTGGAATATAACATTTTACGCTCAACAGTGCCCCCATCACTGCAGTGCACCTGCTCCAGATCATGTGTTCTATTCCTGACTCTGACGTCAGCGCCTGTTTCCACAGCAACAGGGCTGAGGTAGTCGGATTACCGAGCCCTCCCCCAACCTCAGCACGAACTGCAACACTTTTGTTCTCATCCCGCCTACACAAAGCCGCCATTTTGACACAAGGAGGAAACAAACCATTTTCTGTCTGCCACGTTGGCACTACGCAGAAATCGCAACAACAACACTGTAATTAAGTGTGTTATAAAGTATGTTACAAAACATGACCAGAAATTTGATATGACATCGAAACAAAATGCACAAAACGCTAAACGTAAGTAACATCTGGTGTTACTGTCACATGTTACAAATGTCATTCCAATGGTTGACATTACTGTAAAAACAAACCATTGTGTTTCACAGTGAAGACACTGGTAACAAGACAAAGACGAAATAATCCCAAGAACAAAAGTGTCTTCAAATTTATTTTGGAACAGGCTGGTGGCGAGGGCGCTGGCAGCCTCGGTAGGCCTGACAGCTGTTTATGAACGAAATGTCATTAAAAATTACTCACGTCATTTTTCTGAATAAGATGTGGCTCAGTGCACTGGCTGGATGCACTGTTGGGATGGCTGCTGCTGGGTCGCTGCACACTTCTACACGGCCATTTCGCCCAAAAGAGCGCTGTCGTTTAATGATGTTCTCTGTTTGTTGATCCTTGGGAAGGAAAATGGCGAGACAAGGGCGCAGTGCTAATAAAGAGCTGGAGTGAGGTCCTATGGTATCCTTCCGCATTATCCTTGTTTACTTCATATCACTCCGCCACGGTTTACATTCCTCGCATAGCGCCTGCCCTAGAAAATAGTGACGCCTACTGAGTTTTGCAGCATCATAGTGACTCAAGAGACATACACATATAACGACATAACGATCATATTACGTGATTTTTTTATTTATTTTTTTTTTTTACACTTGTTTGAATTTGATTCATTTCCATTCATTTGGCTGTACTATTATGTGTGGGAAGCAAATAACATTTAAATCGGATGGAAATCACAAATTGGCAAAAACTGTTAAATTACTTTTCTCCAATTAGTTCATTTTCTCCAATTAGTTAGCAGACCCTGAAGATTTTTTTGTTTCTTGCTTTCTTCTCCGTACATTATGTTGTTTGCTGTTCATTTATTTCTTTGTAATTTATTTTTTAGATTGTTTTTACACTCAAGTATATTTACAGCAACTTTTCCAATGAAAATGTAGGTAACATGACAAAAAAAACATTTATATCAGTTTATGAGTTTTCAGATAAAGCGTTTATTACACAAACCTTTGGTGAAGAAAATGTAGGCATATTTTAAGTGGCAGTTAAAATTTTGAAATAGTATTAGCATTCATCTCTCTCTGTCTCTCTGTCTCTCTCTCTCTCTCTAACACACACACACACGCACACACACACACACACACACACACACACACACACACACACACACACATACATGCACACACAGAGAGTCTTTGCCATCCAAGGCTATGCCAAAGGACCTAGCATTATTTATTAAGACAGCGGTCACCATGTCTTGGGTTTGGTTTACACTGCCAGCTCAAACCTGATGTACTCAAATCAGGTATAGATCTGATCCAAGCCCAGTGTGACACTTCCTGTGTATGACCTGTACATTGATGTCTAATGATCTAA
>OMLB01043650.1:0-11824 GCA_900302555.1 Myripristis jacobus | reverse complement strand
CTGTTTCACACCACAATTGAGTGCTAACTCCTCAGCTGGTTTTTCACCAAAGTCCAAGCACCGAAGACTGGGAGGTACACAGACAGACGTAAGCCAAAACAACGCCAAATTTTTTTTATTTATTTATTTATTTTTTTGCTTACCAGGAGAAGGCTGCGGTGCTCGACTGGTTTGAAACTTGGACATGTTTATCTGCAGAGTGTTTGGTTTCAGAGACGCTTTGACTGAAGTTGAGGAGGCGAGAGGGTGAAGTGGGAGGAGGAGAGCGCCAGTTTTATACTGTACGGGGGAGTAGTGGGCGGAGCTCCAGTCTGGGCCGGAATTTGACAACAAAGAGAGAAAAGGTGGAAAAACAGCAAAATGTCTGAGCCTAGAAACTTGGTATTGGTTTATATATCTCCATCAAGCACAGGTTAGTTTTAAGGATTGTTAATAGTTTCTGAAATCAATTAGTGCAGGTTTAAAACTTCTTCTTCTTCTTCTTCTTCAGATTAGGGTTACAACTGGATATGCAGGATGTCCATACACAAACCTGTGACTTCTGCTTTGATAACCTTTTAAAGAGCTTTTCAGCCTTCTGTATGTTTCACTTGGAGTCTGCGTCTGGGCCTGGGTTTGCAAAGCACGTGAATGGGGGAGATGACTGAAACAGAATTTGTCGCCATTCGAAATCTCACCCACAGAAATGACGGATGTGTGTGAGTGACTTTCTGTGGCTCTTTATATCGCAAAAAGCTGAACATGAACAGGCTGATGTTTTCACAAACTTTCACATTCCTTTAAATTAGTTACATATCATGCACTAAAGAAATGGAAAAAAAAAAGAAAGTGTACATTGTTGCAGTCTGACATTGTTGTATTGTTGCATCCTCTACACACTGTAATACACTGTGTCCGTGTTACTTTTCTGTGTCCTTTCAGTCACGGTAGTATCATTCTCATTGTAAACTCATTTCACCTTTCTCTGACCCTCCCATTCCTTCCTGCTCCTTCATTTGTCCGGGACATAAGTAGATTTTCATTCCTTTTCTCGTGGGGTTCTTCTTCCTCTTTCTTTTTTGGCAATAAAAGGCTCAGGGATCGATTGGTTCGTAAAGGGTTCCCTCATGCCATGTTATTATTGATGCTTTTCTATTAGGTTGGCTCGGGACTCAGATTGCCCTTGTATCGCCTGCATTGTGAGGTGTGTTTGTATAGAAGTGTGCACAGCAGACGCGTCCATAAACACTGTATTTATCCAGGATTCATCAGGAAAATCCCATTATTGGCTGCAAAATGCTGCTTCTGCAATATAATGCAGGTAATAGAGTGGCACATCCAGAGTCTTCATCTGCAGCTCAGGACTGCGTAACTGTCACACTAGTGGTACATGATTGAATTGTTATCATGTGATCAGAGCACTGATGGGCAAAACATGACTGGCTGAATCTGTGCACTGTGATGCGTTGTTGGATTTAGGCTGCTGTCCACCAAGAGAGTGATCATTCATGTCTGGAGGTAGCCTGCCTCCTCAGTCTCAATTACTGAGCATCGTTTCAATGGATTACCTATAACAACACTTATTTGCTTTTGAACTGTGCTCACAGGGCAATATTGGCCATTTAATGGACTTAAAAGGTTAGGATTTAGTCTTTCTTACTGTATCAGACTGTTTTCAGTATTGTGGCAAAGAGCTTTTTTTCTCAGTTTGTATTGATCATGTTTCCGCACTCTGGGTATTCTGAAAGAGGAGATGAGCAGATCCTTGTTTACTTTCATCTACGAACCTCTCTGATCCCCTCTTACCTCCCTCTCTTAATTTAATGGGAATACCACTGAAGTTTAAAACTCATATAGAGTGCACAGAATTATTCTTTTTCACCATATTCACAGGGCGGACACATCATACCGAGGGTGGCAAACAACAAGGCCAATACTGTGGGCACTTCTCACAGAACATCAGGGGTCAGTTTTTCTAAACTTTGAATGTAGATCAGAATGGTCTGGTTCCACTTTTTCTCACCTGGAATCAAAATGACCTCACTGATTTTTGCCTGTCGTTTTTTTTTTTCTTTTTTCTTTTTCAAAACACTGTCATTTTGGATAATGCTGATCCCGATACACAGGATCTCCCTCTCTATGTGGCCATCTGCTGGGTAAACAATAGTTCATTTGATATGTGAAGACATCATTAATTATCTACCTTTTCTCATTTGCAAGCTTATGAAGCACAATTAATCTTTGGACACAATAGCAACAGGTGCATTTCTTTTTTAATGATTTGAAAAATACAGGCTTGTAAACACCTCTCACGGACCGTCCAGCTGCTCCATTAGTCCTCCAAGTCATTTTTGTAAAAGCGTGTAAAACTATTTTGCCAATCCACTCTGAATTCAACCCTCAAGGTGAGACCTAAATGATCCTGAGTTTTGGTATAAAATTTAAGCTTATTCTTGCCTTGACTTTTGAAAAATCCAAAGACAACATTTAATCCTGATTAAAAGCTCGATTGGATTACAAAATTCAAGTCCTGATCCTCAGGATCAGAAACTTTGTAATCTGTTTTGAAAAACCCAGTTTTCAGATTTAATCCAATCAGGTCACTTTTATCCTGGAGGATAAGTTTTGAAAAACCGACCCCAGGGGTCTGATAAAACATAATAATTTCATCACTTCCCCATAGAACAAAAATAAAGACAACAATGGATGTTTTAAAGGGACATAAGGCCCTATTTTAAAATAGAGCAGCATCATGTGGTCATCCATCACCGACCTCTGGCTACAGCCGCTAGATAACAGCTGACATTAGTATTCAACCATATCCTGGCTGTCATGGTTTTGTGTTTTCTGTGTTTTTGTACTTTTGTTAGTCTCTTGTTTTTCTGTTTTCCTGTGGTCTCTTGTCCTGTTTCCCATAAGTATTTTCACCTGTGTCTGGTTAGTCTTGTTTGCCCCTCCCAGTGCCACACCTGTCCTGTGTCTGTCAATTATCCCTGATTGTTCTGATCCCTCCCAGTGTTCCCCTCGGCCTCTCCTCTGTGTTCTCCTGTCGTGTGCTCCAGCCCCTTCCCCAGGTGTGTCTTGTTAGTGATTTAGTTCTTGTGTATTTAAGTCCGGTTTTGAGTTCTGCTCCTTGTCCAGTTATTGTCTTAGCTGTTGTTTGTTCCCTGTGTTTCCTGAGAGTGTATTAAATAGTTTTGCTATTTGCTGAACTCCGTGTCTCCTGGCTCCTGCGTTTGGGTCCTCCACCACCTCCCGGCGTGACACTAGCTACCGTATGATAATGTTGTATAGGAATGCAAAGTTGAAGTAATTTACGTTAACAAATTTTCAGTGTAATACGAACACCTCCAACGTTAGCTGAAAAGACAGCTAGGCACTTAAATTGAAAGTTTGAGCTCAATTTTACTTCCGGCTGTTAGTGCCTTTAAAAAAAATAATTATGGACACAATGCTCATTGGTATTTCACACTGGAATTCCACCTTTCATGTCATATCATATCATATCATATCATATCATATATAACGCTATCATGCAGTTGAGGCTGAAGGCTAACACTAGCTGTTAGCTAATGCACGGTCAAATCCACTGTTTTATCTTGAGCTTTGTCTTTCCTCAGTGGCCAAGAAGTGGTCAAATGTTTTGTCAGACTCATATTTTTTATAAGAAGTGCAACCTGGGACACAGCAGAATGGCTGTGTGTGTGAAATCGCCTACTAATGTACGATTCATACTAGGTATGATGTCAAATTGAGTATGTATTTGAAATGTGTGCATTCCAGCTTCATAGTATGTGGAGTTTGTGTACGTGAGAAAAGCCTTGATATCTGCTAGATTAGCAAGATTTATTTATTTATTTATTTTATTTTTTTTTACATGCACTCAGATATCAAGTAAGGTGTGTTATTTGTGTAGCTCTGTTGGAATGTGTTAGTCTGCTAAAGATGGATCCTGTGTGGTGGACTGATACATTAGTTGGTTTATTTTCAGATGTTTTCTTTTACCATGTTTTCTACTCTGGTTCTGATCACTGTCTCTCTCTGAGGCGGTTCCTGGGATCAATATCCCCATGCTGATGCGACCATGAGAGTGTTGCTGATGAGGGCCTGGGGTGTATTCAATGACGATACGTAACGTTGTGTGACGTTGTCTCATTGAATGATATGTTTGGTTGTAACATTTTGTAACAGAGAGCAACATGCCTCGGAGGTAGTTTTCCTCCGTTTTGTGGGCGTGTCAGAGGTGTTATCCAATCAGCATCAGCCTGTATTTAAGCCTCCGCCAGTTATCCGTTATCAGTGTAGCCAATGTTTAAAATGTTCCCCATCATTTGAAGAGGTAAAAGCACATGTATGTGGTAAGTATGATGAGAGATCAGACATAGATTATTGTTTTTCTTCAATAATATGGCAACTTTTATTCAACTTAAAACACATTTGTGTAGGCCTATGGTACAAATCTTGGAAACAATGTTTAACAATAACTGTTTTTTTCATAACCGCTGATGCGGGTTGGAGGTCTCCTCCTGCGTCTGATCGCCAAAGCAGTGGCAGCGATGTCAAAGGTCTTATGCAGTGCCCCTATTATTAATGATCCACTGAAAGTAACGTCCTGCTCAGACAGTTCTTCGGCTACAATCGTGAGGAGAATTGCCCTCTGGGCTTCCGTACTTGCAACACTTGCGTAATGCAACAGGTTTATCATTCAGAGCTTTATCGTTTCTGCGTTCCTTCCTGCTGCTCATTCTTCTCAGTAGCCGCTGCCATCTTCAGTTAAGTGAGGGACATTTCACCATCAGAGCCTTACGTATGAAAATTAGCGGCTTAGTTACATCCCTGTAGGCTACAGTGTTTGTTTTTAACTGTACATGGTCCCTTTTTATAAATAAATTAATCAAATAAAAATCAAATTGAAAATAAAAGATGAAGCATCAGAATGAGTCACAAACCAAGCGTGTAAAAGCAGTTTGAGCTAGTTTGTGATAGCTGGTTCCCCTCAGTCACAGCTTTCCTGACTAATGATTTAACATGTAAAATCAACAGTGGCTGTCAGGAAGCTCAGGAAAGGCAAACAAGTAAGCAGGTGAGCAGCAGCAGAAATAGCCAAGATGCACAAATGCAGCTTTTGGGGTGTTTTATTTAGTTATTCTTTTTCTTTGTAATCTCCCAAAACATAGATGCAGAAATGGTGGGATGACAGATTGTGATTTGGACCAGAGCCTACAAACCTGATTGCATATTGTCAGCCTTAAATTTTTAAACTGAAGTTTGAACTCCCAGGTCTCTTTTGGACTTGATGGGTTGCTTCAAGTCATTGCTGCTGCAAGTTTCTGATTTGAGCAATGCTATTACCTTTCACATCACTTCCTGACTCAATTTTGGGGAAAATTGTCCTGCGCCTCCGATGACCTCGGGTGGAATTAAAGTTTCAAAGTAACATTTCACAGCTTTTGCAAGTTTGATTTTTTTTTTTTCTTTTTCTTTAATTCATGGCCTCCACTAGCAGCTAAATTGGGAAATGGCTCTAACTGTTCAAACGCCATATGTTTTGCTTTTGTCTCAAATTATGGCCACTGTAAAGCCTTAAGAGGTCTTGGAGACACGGAAGAGGAGTGGAAGACAGAAAATAATACGGGCTGATTCTCTGCCGCTCCTTTTTTTTTTTTTTTGTAGCTTAGGATTACACTTCAGAGAAATGGATGGCTAACTAATAACAATTTGCTCCAGCTATGGAGGAAAAAGCTGTCTGATTACAGTCCCCTGCTTTATTAAAGTAATCCAGGAAGTCACTTTTACTCCTCGCTGGCTGAGGGTGGTGGCATGCAAATTGCCCCCTTTCACTGTTTTCACTGTAAATGCCTCCCCTTGTTACTCTTTCTCTCCAGACTCTTTGTGGCTTATTCGGTGAATGAGAAAAAAGAGGGAGAGACAGACAGATAGACAGAGCAAGCAGTGTATCATGACCAAAACATGTTTCTCATTAGCTCCTCATTTCCTCTGGAGCAGCCACACGTCCTCAAACCCACAGAGAAAATGTTTGAATAGACCAGTAAAGTGGCCGGGGCTTCCAGGGCACAACCGATTACTTCATGTTTTTTGCCTATGGCGAGAATGAATAAGGTTTCTGGTTTTCGTTTCCCATTAAGTTTGTTCTTTCAGGATTTTTTTGGGGTGGGGGGGGTTCTGCATTATTCAATAGTGACTGCAGAGAGAGACGGGAAGGGCAGGGGAGAGGGGGATGACATGCAGCAAAGAGCTCTGCCTGAAACTGAACCCAGGCTACTGCAATCGGGATTTAGCCTTGATAGGTGGTACGTGCTGTGCCACGCAAGCCACCAGGCCACCAGTTTTTTCTTTGAATATGTTAAACCATGGCATTAGTTTACATGTTATCAGCTCAATCTTTACCTGTGTCAGTCTATGTACACGCATACATATACATACAACTTCAGTGTCAGCTACTCTAATGCTAATGTGAGTAATTTTCTATCCCAGTGAGTTATCCCATTCATCAGGTGGGACACTGGAAATCACTTGGCTGGTCTGTGACTGGCACTTTTCATGTAGTAACTAGTTGAACAATATTTGCTGTGGAGTTATAGGTGATGGTGATGGTAGGGGTAGCTGAAGTAGTTTTTATATAAAGCAATTTTCTAAGCTAAGTTACAAAGATAGGGCTGAACAGCAAATATAGCCATTTATCCAAAGATAGCAGATTGAGTCGCTAAAAAAACTGAAGGGTAAACAGTTTGAATGGAAATACTGTGGAGATTTTTCTTTTCTTTTTTTTGTAGAAATCATTAGAAATCCAGAGAACTGTTTAGAAATGGATATTCATGGCATATTTAGCCCTATGCAGCCCAAACCTGGTGCTCCCAAAGTCAGCTGTGCATTCATGGGGAACAGATAGAAATACTGTGACTGCATCCAAAATGAATTTTCTGGAGATAAGACTGCATTTTCCGGTTCAGATCTAATAGCACTGTTATGGCAATAATTGTTTGGTCCTAGGTTGTGAGGCGGTGAATACTTGAATTGAGTGGCATTCCTCTTGAAGCCAGCAAGGGATTTACTCAGTGCTTACATACGTCATTCCCTCCCCCTCTCTGTCTCTCTCTCTCTCATTATCATAACATTGTAAGCACACAGTAGCCTGTACCATTACATCCATCAAGCCTCTCTCAAGTATCTGCATTATTATAGTATTTAGGCCCCATGCTAATGCGATCTGTCTCGAGGACAGCGTGTCACATCCAAACAAATGCTTGCATGAGCGCAAGCATGCAAACAAACACACACACACACACACAGACACACATTTCCCCACCTCGATGCAGGCTTCAGTCTCATCAGATCTCTCACAGCCCATTGCCTTGCAGTATGTGACCTCTATGTAATGTGATGCGCGTATGCATTACTTGTTTCATGTTGGTACTTGAACAGAACCTTCATTTAACCAGCAATCTTTCTCGTTCACTCGCTTTGTTGAATGAATTGACAGTGTTTGCCTCGTGGTAAACTGGGCAGATGAAATTGTTTTATTCCCTTTGGAAGGCCTTGTCATTGATGTCTGCCAAAAGCCCCATTTTCCCTGTGGTTTCATTATTTGATATAGCTGTGATTTGATAGGACTGCAATTGCCAAACCGGTTCACAAAGAAAACGCTCCGTATTTTCCACAACAGAGTGCACAGAGAAGCGTAGTGATCTCTAAAATTGATGGATTGTATAAGTAATGCACGCTGTCATTCAAACATGACAGCGAGCAGACAACAGTAAAGGCGCTGAGAAGGTCACGTTGCTGTCTAGAAAATGAAGTTAGAAATTATTTCTCACCGGACGTGCAGTGAGGTTTTTAGCCAAGTCACAGTTGGGGACAGATGTGTCCCTTTGCAGTTATTGCATCAGGGTTTCCACTTTTATTCATTCACAACGCCCTCATGGTCAAAAAAGACAAACACTCGCAATCCAAATAAAACTTACAACCAAACATCAGTGCAATAAAAAAAAAAAAAAAATCTTGAAGGAAGCCTTTTATGATCCAATTGATTTTCGAGCCTTGTACTGCCACAAAAGAGGAAGAATTGAAACCACATGGGAAAATCTTGTTTCTTGGACGCATACATACGCACACACACACACACACACACACTCACATGCCTCCTCCTTCATCAGTGTCTGTCTCCATTTGCGCGCTCCTCGTGGGTCTCTGGTTAGTGACGCTGATGAGATTTGTCATGACACTGGCTGACAGTAGACGCTGCTCAGTTCATCTGTCCTCCGTTCAAACCTCAGGGCCCAACATCAGCCTGTCATTGGCTGCGGGCCCCCGTCGGGTAGTGTCACTCATCCATGCCATGATCCAATTGGATGTGTACATGACTAGGAGTGGGTGCCTCTCATCACGCCAGGGATGATTTAATGGGCAGAGTAGTTAGTGTTGTTCTCTCTCTCACTTCTCTCCTCCTCTCACTGTCATCCCCTCGTTCTGTCAGTAATTAGATCTCAGGGTGCAATGGCTTTGCTGTAAACCAAGGTCTCATACTGTTGGTGTTGTGTATTACTTTGAAATGTTACAGTAAAACACATACTCCTGCAACTAATACTTTTATTGCTGGTGTGAGTACGACTAAAACTGCTCTCTCTCTCTCTCTCTCTCTCTCTCTCTCTCTCTCTCTCTCTCTCTCTCTCTCTCTCTCTCTCTCTCTCTCTCTCTCTCCCTCTCTGTCTGTTTGTGTAGCTGCCAGGCAGTTTGAGCTTGTGAAATTGGTCTAGGGAGATTGTTACACCACTACTAAATCCACTAATCCGGGACACAGGATAAATAAGCTGGATAAATAAATGATTTGTTTTCAATCTAACCTCACTCGTCTATATGTGCGCACACGTGAGGCGTCTCACACATACCGACACACAAGGCTAATTACTCTGGGGACTTGATGCATCAGTCAGTGTTAACGATTGAATTATAATATGGTATTGTGTAACACAAGACGGAAACATTTTATGCTTACATGACAGAGTTCACTGTACACTATTGTTATTGACTTTTCATTTTTATGTGCACAAAAACAGTTGGTTGGCCACTGTGCATGTAACTGAAACATGCAACCTGGTTTCCTGGCAAAACCCTTATTTAGCTTTTGGGAAGCTATTGCAATTGAGGGTGAAACATATGTGAAAAACATGCTTAGTGTACCAGAAAACTGGTGGGAGCAGAGCTGTCGAACCGTTAAGAAAACATACCGTGATCGCCTGGTGAACCTGAAAATAGAGCTGGATGGAATTCATCCAAAACAAAACAAGGGACTGCAAGTGAATTTTGAACACAGCCGGAGGATTTCACTGTTCAGCTCACACCTAGCCCGCTGACACAGTGCAGCGGGAGGGGGCAGGCACTGTGATTATTCCACAACTTCAGCCACACATCCAGTGTAATTTGGTAGTGGGAAGATTGGTAATTTGTTTTTTTTCTGGGCCACGTACTCCCTGGAGGCTTGGAGGGCTTACACAAGTATTCATGTGTTGCGTGAGTTCAGTTCTCACTCAGCAGTATTTTGTCCACCCTCCTTCCTTCTTCAAGTTCCCACCCTCCTCCTCCTACTCCCTTTCCATATTTCCATTTTTCCCAGACAATTTATCCATGCCCGTCTTGATCCTCATGCTATCCAATTTCAGATCGGATTACCATTGAGAGTCTCAGAAATTGAGACAGTCTCCATGTTTTACCAAGTGCGCTGCTTATTTGAACGGAGCTTGTAGATACTGACAGATGAGGGACTGGTTGACATTGTCCGACACAATAACTAGCTCTAACTAGTTCACACACCTACGTCATGCATTTATGTGCCATGTTCCCATGTCCCTATTGTCCTTCCCTCTTCTATGTGTGTGTGTGTGTGTGTGTGTGTGTGTGTGTGTGTCTCATAAGCTTGAGTATGAATGCCTGATGTCAGTGTGGCTGTCTTCTTCCAGTCCGCTTCATCTCCCCCTCTTGTTGTCGCTGCAGCTCCATGGCAGGTGTCGTCTGCCTCGGTCGAGGTCTCCTGCTGCTGCTGTTGTCCTTATTCTGTCTGTTAGTGTGTTTTCTTCTGTATTATGACTGTTTTGCTTTGGTAATTTGCTCACTGGGTCGCAACCCATTGCACATCTGTCTGGCCGTGAGGAGGTCTCCACTCTCTGTGGTCCTTCCCAAGATCTCTTCCATTTTACCCATGTCATCTGCAGGTTTTTTGTTTTTTTTGTTTTTAAGTTTTTTTCTGTCCCACTATGAGGATTGAGTCAGGGGTTGTCTTCCTGTTTTTTTCTATTGTCCTTTTGTCCATGTAACCCACATAATGTATTAACATACTGTATACAAATTATATCAAGCTTTCCAAGACCATAGGTTAATACTGCTATACATGCCAGCATTTTGAATTTGTCCTTGCAGCTGCGTGTTGATTAAGTTATTAGAAAGCGCTGTTTGGATATAAGCATTTCAAACAGTCGTATTAAACTAACATGATATTCGCAGCGTCATTTATTATCATCATTATTGTTATTATTATTACTGTTGATGCTCCTGCCATCATTGCACTTAGGATGGTTATCAGCTAATCTAAATGGCCGAGCTAACATAGAATTAGCATTTTCCCAGTAGTTTCCAATGGAAATGCAATCACGGTATTAGCATTCTCTCACTCACTGTAAATTGTCTCTGACCTCAACTAACAATGCCTTTTGTAGGCTCATTAATTGACAACAACTGGTTGCCGTACACACACGCGCGCTTATGCGCGCAGTCATACACACACTCCAATTCGCTTGTGATGATGAATGCACTGTGGTAATTCGAATTGATTTCAATAGCCTTGTTGTATTTTTCAAGCCCGGTGATAAAAAGCAACACGCAGCCAACTGTAAAAAGACGACTGTTCAAAATATTAGCACCAGGACTCTATGAATAAATGGCTGTACTGAATGATAGACTCGTGGTTAAATATGTACCACCCAGGAGGCTGAGACATACAGTATTCAATGAGAAACATCTGTCTCCTCTTTGTCCCACAGGAACAACAGGAGGGTTCTAAAAAAAAAAAAAACAGCAATAGCTTTTATTTTTATTTATTTAATAGCAGTACAACACTATATTGTTCAGTATGTTTCTTCTGAAAAAAAAAACAAAAAACTAAAATGACCAAAACCTAATATGGTACAATTGAAACGGGATAACAGTGTTAACCATAAGCATAAACTTCATTCCTAACTTATTTCGAGTCAAAATAGTAACTGTCAGGGAATTCCCTTAAGAATGCACATGTTGGCTTGTGTGTTGTGTTTAATTGCTGGCAAATTAATAGAGCGGCTACTGGCGCTTGATGTCTGCATTCCTCTGACTGAAGAGCTGCATAGCTGCAAGAGCCATTCTGATCAGAGAATAAATGCAATTATCACAGCCTGAGTGAGGGGCAACAGCAGCCATGGCCATATGCCACCGTGGAATTCCTGCTCTGGTCAACACTCGCTTCAAGGCCCACATGTTTGAGAAACGGCATAAAACAGGCACTGAATGAGATCACAGAATCTAATTGAAACTGCTTTCCACCATAAGGAGAGGGAGACGAGGGGGGGGAGACGGAGGCAGTATAGCAGGGAGATGACGAGAGTCCAGCGTGAAGGATCTGTTTTGACATTTAGCATTGACCCATCTCTATTTTTAAACACCGCATGGCTTGTTTATGTACCTGGTGACTTAATTGGTGGTCACTGGCATATGTGCTTGTTTGCTCGAGTGTGTGTGTGTGTGTGTGTGTGAGTGTGTGTGTGTGTGGGCGGGTTGGGTCTGAAGACAGATGCAGTGAATT
>OMLB01043648.1:2515-13820 GCA_900302555.1 Myripristis jacobus | reverse complement strand
GGGGTCTTCTGCTGGTGTAGCCCATCCGCCTCAAGGTTGTGCGTGTTGTGGCTTCACAAATGCTTTGCTGCATACCTCGGTTGTAATGAGTGGTTATTTGAGTCAAAGATGATCTTCTATCAGCTTGAATCAGTCGGCCCATTCTCCTCTGACCTCTAGCATCAATAAGGCATTTTCGCCCACAGGACTGCCACATACTGGATGTTTTTCCTTTTTCAGACCATTCTTTGTAAACCCTAGAAATGCTTGTGTGTGTAAAATCCCAGTAACTGAGCAGATTGTGAAATACTCAGACCAGCCCGTCTGGCACCAACAACCATGCCACGCTCAAATTTGCTTAGATCACCTTTCTTTCCCATTCTGACATTCAGTTTGGAGTTCAGGAGATTGTCTTGACCAGGACCACACCCCTAAATGCATTGAAGCAGCTGCCATGCGATTGGTTGATTAGATAATTGCATTACCGAGAAATTTAACAGGTGTTCCTAATAATCTTTTAGGTCAGTGTAAATGGAGCCACGAGTTCTCTCAGCACCGGTGGATCCAAGGTGTGAGCAGTGACTCGACTGGTCAACATGTTAGATGGGACTGAAGAAGATCAAACATGCCTGCTTAGTGTTCAATCAATTATTTGTCCCAAACAAGCTTTCGCATGAAGGCTAGTTGTCAGGATGTTGTGCCCAAGCTGCAGCCTTTTGGCCCTCCATGGCACCAGTTTGACAGCCCTCTGAAAGAATCCAGCCTCTTATGAGTAAAGGGGTTTATTGTGTGTGGACAAGCAAACTGTTTTCCCTGACCGGGAATCGAACCCAGGCCACGGCGGTGAGAGCGCCGAATCCTAACCACTAGACCACCAGGGAGAGGTGAGGGGGATTCTGGAGCTTGATGCCTGGTATACCTGTTATGTGTGACAGCAGGTAGGGAAGTTTAAGGAATAATACACCCAATATACAATATTTTTCCACCTAGCCCCAGTGGGTTTCCCTATCGCTACAATGTCAGTTAGCCAAATTCAGCCCAATAACTCTCTAAGACAGGGGTGTCAAACTGGGTGAACAAATGGCTTTATTGTGTGTGGACAAACAAACTATGTTCCCTGACCGGGAATCGAACCCGGGCCGCGGCGGTGAGAGCGCCGAATCCTAACCACTAGACCACCAGGGAGAGGTGAGGAGGTTTCTGGAGCTTAATACCTGCCATACCTGTTATGTGTGACAGCAGGTAGGGAAGTTTAAGGAATAGTACACCCAGTATACAATAACAATATATTTCCACCTAGCCCCAGTGCAATCTCGCCACCCAGAACGTGAAATATCAATTCATTGCTAGAAAAAGTAAGGCCATAGCTATTACTCCTGTGTGTGGACACCTATGACTACTAATCACTGGTGCTGACAAGGCCTTCAAAGCACCGAATCCTAACCACTAGACCACCAGGGAGAGGTGAGGAGGTTTATGGAGCTTGCTGGCTGGATTTCCTGTTAGGTATGACAGCAGGTAGACAGGTTAAAAGAAATAGTACACCCAACATACAAAAAAATATATTTCCCCTTGTGCAATCCATCCAGATCTGTGCAATTTGGTGAGGGTTGTAGTCTGCCATGAAATTTCCTGGCATTCCAGTACAAAGAGGCTGGATGGGTTTTCTTTTGTGGAGCTGTCAACAATGTTTATGTGAAAAACTCAACCACAGCAACAGCTCACAACAGCTCTTTCCAAAAACAATGACATAGATACCTGGCATAATCCACAGTCCTTGGGGGCAAACTGTTTCTTGCTGAGGAGCACCAGCAGACTCTATCTACCTGTCCCCAATAAGTAAGAATTGGGGGAAATATCATACATATTTTGTATGAACTGTTCCTTTAAACTATTTGGTGTATGACACATCACGTGCCATCATAGTGCAATTTCCCCTTTGCCAATACCCTGTGTAATTTATGGAAAGTGACTGTCATCATGTCATGAGAATGCATCTTTATGATAAGACTGATATCCATAACACCTTTAGTTTGTAAATGGAGCCACGTAATGTGCTCCATTTAGGGTTTGAGCAGCTGTGGCTGTACTCATCACTCCACTGGCCTCTTCATCTTCCAAGACTGATTTCTCAAGACAGAAAGCAAAATTGCTGCAGTTTTTAATTTCCTCCTCAGGTCCCACATGTTGAATTTTTTTTTTTAATTCTTACTCTTTTCCATTGGTATTGTTTGTTGTTGTTGTTGTTTTATACTGGGACGATTTTGTTAGAAACACTTTGATTTTATTTTATTTGACAGAACAGAGTTGAAAGTCTGTAGCTGCATAAAAATTTCTATAAGCCTCTGACACTGTGCTCTATTAATCGATAGCGGCATTCAAATGTTGCTGGTAAACCATCAAGCTGACAGAAAAATTCCTATAAAAGGGCATGTTTATCTCTTCCAACTGAATCTAACGTACACAAAAAGTGCCAACCATCACAATAAGTGTTGAATGATTTATCACTTACTGTCGTCACCATCTGAAAGGAGCGCACTGAGGTCTTGATTGTCCTGGTAAATTATTATGGAGCAAATTGCAAACACAAGATGGGCTATATTTTGTGAGTTTTATCCATGCTACTTTATAATGTATCATAGTGGTAAAGTGTGGTGAAATATCATACTGATCATACTTGTATAATTTACAGAGCATTTTTAGCCAACACATTTCCTATTAATATATTTTCTGTCCAGGTACCTGTATATGGATACTGAGTTCACCCACAAACTCTGCTTTTAAATGACATTGTTTATTCAGCAGTTACAAAAGTATTGCCGAAGATCAACATGTCATTTGTAATTTATAGCCCTTTGCAATTATTGTTGGCACAAAAATGCTTTTTTCATAGCTTTTTTATTTTCAGGCATACAGGATCTTTGAAATGGCTTTCAGGAAATTTCTATCCTCACAGAAGCTAATTTAAAACCCCATTTGAAACGTGCAGTGATTTGTCACACTTTTGTAGCTCAATACCCTTCCCTTCCTTTCAAGGTTGCTTTGTAACATCAAGTGATTTGTATGTGCTTTAGATACTCTCTCGCAGCTAATATATCCCATTTATCATTTTCTGAGCAGCATTCATGTTTCTTTTCTCTTGTTTTTCAGATGGGTCAATGCCATGGAGGAGGCGACCGTTTTATAGCACCTAGAGTATCCAATTAAATGCACAAGCCCTGCTGTCCATGACTGCTTGAACTCAACCCCTCTCCCCTGTGGAGTACAACATAGCTACCTGCTGCACCTGAAACGAGAACATCAGTAAGGATACAGAGTCTGCCCTGCTGTGGATTACTATGTGAGGATTAAATGACCACGCCTGCCACACCTGCCACCTAGTGGTAGAAGGGTGGTGAACACACCATGGTGGAGGGAGCCCTGTGGATGCAACTGAGTGGAAAGGAAAGTGTTTTATGGAAATTTATTATTGGAGTGTGATCTAACACATAATACCTTTTTGGTTCAGATGCACTGCTACAGGAGCAGCGTGGACACACTGCATGTTTCATCAAACATCCTGTGATTAGTAAATTTTAGTGCCATAGCTGCATTTTTTTTTCTTTTCGATATTGGTCTCACATATGCAGCTGCTACTAAGGATGCTCTGCGTCTTTTTTTCCCCTGGAAGAAAACTTCACGTCCTTCACGTTTGTACATGCAACATCATTTTATGTCCTGTGACAGATTTAACTGCATTTTGCTGCAGCACAAATGCAAAAATATTAGAAAAAAAACATTGCTCCATATTAGTATTTACAGCTAGTATAAGGGAAAATTAATTGCCACCATTTTAGAATATCTAAGAGATGTTAGGTATTTTGAATATATATTGTTAAGTACGCAATGCAGATATTGAGGTCAGTTATATGATTTATTTGTACATAAATGATGTTACATGATGTTTTGAGTAACAGGTCATTTAATCATCACGGTGTGTGTACATTATACTTCTTGTGTAGTTTTACACAATGTTACTCTTGTATTGAAATGACCCTCAGCATGCAAACTGACAGTACAGTATTTCTACAATGTTGACAAGTTAAAAAAAAAAGAAGTTTGTATTCAAATCTGTAGGTTTTCATACGTTTTCAGAATTTGTCATACAGTTTTTGAAGTGCCAATTTTTTTCTTTCTTCAATCAAATGCAAGACAGTTTGCAATTGTAGAGATGAATGTGCCTGACATGAAATTGTACTCCTCATAAATTTTTATGTCATCACAGTACTGTATCACTGTCATGTCCCAGAAGAGACCATGCTAACATTTGCTTTCCTCCTGTTCTTATATCCTTTAAACTTATGCTATTTTGAAAAGTGAGAGCTTACTATTTCAGTTACAGTCTCATAAGAATATACTATCGTGCCATTGTTTATTAATGCCTTTTTTCATGCTGTACATACAGTATACGGCTGTGTGAAATTGTACTTTGAACCATGAGGACCCAATGACAACTGCTGAAAAAAAGCTACTGTCAAACTACCTATGACCTTTGGGTGTTAGTGCCAACTGAGCCACTTGTCTCCTCAGCAGTATTACCAGGGAAGCCAAAAGAGTTTCATTCATCCAGTGATCTAACATTAGACATCAGCAATTTCTCCTAAATAACCTACGCAAAAAAAACATTATATGCTCCACTGAGAATGCAGCTACACACTTTTAAATTTCATAATTTCTGAAGCATACTTTCTTTTGTCCATCAAGTACTATTTGGCATTTCACCTGTGTTAATTATGGGGCATACCTGTAGTGATATTATGGATTGTACCTCTTGCATATAGTGCATTGTAAATGTAAATGTTTATGTATATAGATACATATAAAAAAAAAAAATAAACTCTTTGCAAAAGTTTATTTAATCTGTGATTCCACAATAAGGCTCCCCATCAAACAACAGGCACCAAGATGCTTTTTGCTTTACAAGAAAGTGTTTTTTTTTCTCTCTGTATTTTACAAGTAAAAGATAAGTGGAAAAACATTAGGATGTCACTGAAATAAATGCATACCTCCATTTCTGTGCTGTTATTAAGCAGTGACACAGTATTGCTTCATGTGTCTTTTGTCCAACAGGGGGCAGCAGCGCATCATTTCACACATACTGTATCTGGCACTCGAGGTTCCCTTAAGACAAAGCCTATCCCTAATCCTGATTATAACTTCAACCTCTTTTCCTGACTGGCATGTCTATCAGAAAGCGTCTGGGGCTGATTTCATTCATGTTCGTTCTCTTTGCATACCTGCAGCTGTCACCCACAATGCAACTGGAGTCATCAGTTGGTGTGTTATAAGTTGAAAATTAAATAAGACAAAGGCAAATAAGATGCAAAACAATTACAAAAGTAGAAGAAAGGAAGAAAGGAAAAGGAAGAAATGTTAACTCTAATGAGCACTGCTTGATGAATTGGATCATGAATGCAATAATGCACTCTAGCGTTGTGGTGTGATCATTTACATGTTCAAATCCATCATTATTATCATGCAGCAGCATTGGAACTCACACTTTATACATACATACAAAAACACACACAGTGATGATCAAACCTGTGGTCAAAGGCTGTCATAGGGATAAAGTAAAGACTAATAAAACTGCAATATCTAAAGACAGAAGTGTGAAAATGTTGGAACGATCAGGAATCTTATCCAAGATACACATCAGTTTATATGAAAATGAGCTCTGTTTAAGTTAAATTCACTAACTTTTTTAGAAAACTTTTTTTTTTCTAAAATGGATAACCCTGACACAACCTGTCATAACTCAGCAGACAGTTTTACTGCAGAGATTTCAGACTGTAACCCAACTATTCTCAAAACAGTTCCTGATGATTGATTCTAAAGTTTTCTTAGCCTGTATTTCTTGAAATATTATCATTGATACCAAGTAAATGATTTGATTAAAGACCTACATTTGTCATATGATTTCAATTTAGATGCCATTATGGTTCTAACTTTCATTTTATGTGGATGTCAGATTATTGTTTTTATTTGAGTCGTGCCGAGTTTTGCTTTTACTTTGAAGATTTGAGGTATCAGGTGTCATTCCGGGCAATATTTCTAAATGCAAAATTTATGTTTGATGAGCACAGTAACCTTTTTGGTATAACGGAGGAATCTTACCCTCTTAGACATCCCATGGGCAAGGCTGCTTTGCCTAGAAATTCAGATTTTTTAAATTTAATTTTGGAAGCAGTTTAGAAGACTCCATCAAAACACAGGCCTTAAGTACGTTTGCTTTTAAGAGCATTTAATGGTGTGGTGAGGTTATTAGGAGAAAAGGTCTGGGGAGAGAAGGAGAGACGGTGACACAGAGTGGCTGGACTGTCCAGTAGTCAGAGGGTCCAAGGCTGAATTCCTGTATCAGCTAATGTTGTCTTCATTCACAGAAAGACACTGTACTCTTACCTGCCCACGTAATGTTAATGAACCTGTAGCAATCCGCTATATACGTTATATCTTAAAGGAGTTATACACCCCTACTGAAGTCACTGCGATTATTTATAGTGTAATATTAGCCATGAGACACCACAGTTAAATGACATTTGAATAAAACAACTTTGCTAATGTAATAAACAATTCAACAGGGCCATATTTCCACCAATGGGAGGCATGTCTCTCCACTGCCGTCCATCATATTCAAAATTACACTGCTTGGCCCAGGAGAGGCACTGTAATTCTAGGTCAAATCAAAGTAGAGCACTTCTTGAATGATGTCCTGCCCACTGTAATTACTTACAGAAAGATCTATGAATGACGTTATGTTTCGGTTAACAAGTGGTCACCTGACCAGGTACAATCACCTCACCAAGTTCTACGCTACAAAGTTTACAATACCCTTTATCAGGAAAATTGTCCGAGGATTATAGGCCTTACACACGTCACGCAGCAGATATGAGCCCAACTGTGTGACTCATTTTCTAAATGAGTAGTGACATACTACCACTATCACACTGAAATTATAACAGCAATCAACGTCATCCCTTTTAGAAGTGGGCAAACTGGTGCCATCCCAGATTAATCAAACAAGCAAACAAACAAACAGACCTGAAATTCAAATGGTAGACAATGCTGCTTCTAATTTAAAGATTAAAGATTAAAGCTGCCCTCGGCAATTCTGCACAGCAGCGAACGTTTGTGGCAGCAAGAGATTACTGTTTCAGCTTTTGGAGAGATTGATGAACGTCATTTCTCAGAAAAGTTGTAACATGTCATTGGCAAACTACCACCCATACATGCACATCCATACCACAAAATTACAACTGCTTCCTGGGTTAAAGAAACATCCAACAAATTTACACAGATGTCACATCAAGGTGACATATTTGTTGCTGATTGGCCCAAAGGGCGTCCGCATCACTCATGGGGATGACATGTTTATTGTTGCCTTGTTTTAAATGTGTTTTGTTGATAAGTAGCCCAAGCACATGGCCCAACGTGCAACACATATTCAAATTGAGGCCATCATTAGTCCTTTATCTCTCCAGTCTCCACTTCCTGGCTACACCCAGCCTGCTGGGTAATACGACCCAGGCCAGATAAGTTAATTAGTTATATCAAAGAGATCCACAGCGCCAAAACAACCAACTAAGATGGCAGCGGAGCGCGTCCAGTAAGGCAGTGGCTAGCATGAATAATTAAAGATAAAGAAACAGCACAAAACATTTTGGCCTATTTCTTTTTCGACAGCTGCAATATTAATGACCATGAGTTAAAGAGAGCAGGCCCAAAGTGAGAACTTACTGAAGAATGAAATGAAACCCTTCCCTTTAATGTAGTGGCCAGGACAGGTCCCCTAAAACCTAAAAACTTACATTTGATTTGAACATTAGCAATTGTGGACCACTAACTATAGACTAACTGCCATGTCTGCTGAATGCCTTGTATGTGTTACTGTACCTCTTAAGTTAATTATGTAGATTTTAATCTCTGTAACACATGCATTTTAATGTGTAATTTTAGGTTGCCTTTTAAAAGTCTGGCCAGGGACAGCATGTGAAAACAAGCCTCTCCGCCTAACTTTGACTCACTTACAGTTTGACTGTTCATTAATATGTATTGTCCCTCAAAAATAAACCAATAAACAAAGGGAATGCTAGAAAACATGGTGGAGAAGGCTTGGGGAGGACACTGTTTTTGTACACAGAAATGAAGATTAAAAGATCATGTCCAAATGGATGAATCAGGATGAAGGGATGGCATGTCAGATAAAAAATAGGCAGAACAAAAAATAGGAAAATTGGGGTTGCTCCAATTACACAATCCCAAGAGTGTCAATGACCCAATAAGTTAGCAGCAACAAAGAGAGAGAGAGGAGCGTGACAGAAGAGACACTCAAAGCAGGGAAAGTTGTTAATTCCCTTTAAGTACCTGAAAGTTAAAGGCACCTTGTTCCACTTTGCGCTTGCTCAATCATACAGTCACTCAAACACACATACACACACACAAACACAAAACCTCTCCTTGAGTAGGCAGGGAACAGGGAACCAGAGATGCAAGGGGTGATTAGATTGCCGCCAGTGTGCTCAAATCAATAGGCCTCATTTTTTGTAGGCTCGGCAAAAGGTAACAGAAGGACTTCTAAAAATAGGGAAAGACAAATCCTTCTTGTCCATCCTTGGAAAGTTTCAAATCGTCATCCAGGAGACCTAAAATAAATCAAGAATTGAATAAAGTGAGGCTTCATTGCAGCTCCAAAATCTCCAAGCCTATGCAGACAATAATATTCAGACTTAGGAAAACACAGAGAAAACGGATAATGGGGAACTCACTGGATGAAGAAGGCCGAGAGGACAAAGAGAGCGAGGTGAGATTTAATTGGAAAAACTGATTAATGTTTTAATTACACTAAAAGGTCCCTCAAGTGATACTTTTGCTAGAATGTCAATGGGATCATTCTTCCCCGGCTGAGTAGCCTACATTGACTAGGAGTCTATACACAGGGCCAGTGTCAGCTAGGTTAGTAACTTTCCATGCTGTAATCTAAAATCTTGTTCCATTTGGATGCCGTAGACAGGAAACACCTGACCAAACTTTGGAGTCTGGGGATATTTGAACAGGAAACATGTCATCTGATTTCTGCTTTTTGTGAAATGTTCCAATTCAGGATGCTGAAATGTAGGATACATTACTCTGCAAGGGATGAATACAAATGCCAGTGTGAAATAAGCAGCTGGGAATATCCTGGTACACATTCTTTGTTTCAAAACAGAATGTACCCATGCCCTGTTGATCCGCCGCCTATCTGTGTTATCTGTTTTGGTGGCTGGAGTGACATTTTAAGTCAGAAAAAAAAAATACTTTGTGAAAACACTTGTAGATATGCTTTTGGTGTTTTTATCACAGCTTGAGAAGAAATGCACTTTGATAGTGGCTAAAAAGGAAAAGATAATAAGATAACCCACCCAATGGTTTACCAGCTTCATGTCACCATTTATGGGTAAAATCAGCCCTATTTCTGGCCAGTAAACTGTTGAGCAAACAAACTGTTCAATGCTGAAATATACTTGTTTGAGTGCCTGCAACCCTTAGCCTTGAAACATGAAAAGGCAAACAGCGAAGAGGAGGCTGGAGAAAGGCAGCGGAAGAGCTAAAAGCCGAAGAGGGAGAGGGAGACCCAGAGAAAAATGAGGACAGATAGAGAAAGGCAGATTTAGTCTGTGGCATGTCTCTTGATGAAAGCACTATTTCTCTCCTTTTTTAGGGGGTTGTTTTTTCATTCCACCCTCCCTCCCTCCATCCCTCTGTTCCTCTCATTACTCACTCTGATGTTTGCCCTGGCACGACTGGGATGGCAGAAACGGGCATCACGACAGGAACCGTCTGGGTACCCTGCCCTGTCAACTACTGCCAACAGACTCACGGTGACAGCATTGTATGATCATACAAACTTTATTCACACAAAAGATATAACAAACTGTCTGACTCACACACTAAATACATACCAACTTACTACCATTTTTTCCTATATTAAAATAATATAATCATGGGAGTGCCAACAGCAGTCACAGTTAGCCATTTTAAAAGTGAACAAACTGGTCAGTCAACAACTGGTGCTGAAAGCAGAGCCAAGCCAAATAAACACTCCAACAGTGTTAAAACAGCGTCACTACAGCTCTAATGGAAAATCTCCTTTAAAACTCCAGTCCCAGGAGCCCGTAGAAGATGAAATGCTGCATTCTGGGAGCTAGGAGGCAGTGTTGTGTCGTTTTCCTGCTGCTCCCGGGACTGAACCTCAAGCAAAAACTGCTGATGGACTTTCCTGCAGGGACGTGACTGAACAATTTCTGACTAATGTTAGAGGTTGCTCACTTTTGGTGATGCAAGCTGCAATGGAAGTCCAACCACTGCTGGGCTTGCCTTGTATGGTTACACAAAAAATCTTTCCTTGTACACCTTGAAATTATCAAGCTGTAAAGTCGGAAAGCAGCTAAGTACAATTACTCAAGTGGTTTAGTACAACCTTGAGTATTTTCATTTCGTGGGTATATTTACACTTACTTATTTACTTACTGCACCACGTGTCAGAGGAGAAACTTAAACAATATGTCAGAGTGCAGTGGCTTCATTGGTTTCCTCAACAGTTATTAGAGTATATATACATTTTTACGTACCTTATGTGAATTCTTATTTCAATGCTGTGTGCTTTTAGTTGCTCTTTTATTGCACTAGTTTTTTGTACCTTTTCTCTTAATCTCTCAGTTGCTGCCGCTAAGCAGTCTGTACTTGGAATCGGAGTAACTACTATTTCATTCTCCTTCAATACACCTGTGTATTGAGAAATGATAAACGATTGTGAGTCTCTTGAATGTTGAATATTGTACTTCAGTTAGAGTTAGAGTTGAAATATTGGTGGTGATGGTGGTGTGTACGTGTGTATGTGTGTGTGTTGGGGGAAAGGGTTCATTTGCTTTTTGGTCCCAACATGCCTCAATAATAATACCATGTTCCAAATGTTTGTGGTCACGATGACGTGATGGTTTGTGGTTGTAATGCGGGGATGAGTAACTCTTTCTGTTCTGACTCATTAGGTGTCTATCAGCATTCAGACCAGTTCATACATTGTGTATGCTGGCGATACTTTGATTAGAGCTATAAATAGACCTTTAGGAGGTGAGACGGATTGTCTAAATTTACCGGTCCATTCTCTCTTATAGCCTCAGAAGCAGGGCGGGGGCTGATGATTCAGCACCACGTGGATCTATTTGCCATGTGTGGGTGGGTGACGGGGGGGATAAGAGAAAAGAAGAGAGGAGAAGAAAAGAAAAGAGAAGAGAAGAGAAGAGAGAAGAAGAGA
>OMLB01043647.1:0-12151 GCA_900302555.1 Myripristis jacobus | reverse complement strand
TTTATAATCCACTTTTCTTTCATATGGATATTGTAAAATTGCTGGAGAAAAATAATGACTTGTCTTTAATTGAATCATACAAAGAAAAACTGGACATTGTTGGAGTAAGCCAGTTCCATGTTTGGTAATAGAAATGGCACTGCCTATTTCGTCTGTGTTAAATTCATTCACACACATGACCTTGATGCCTATATTTGATGACCTTCAAGTCTGAGGGCAGGTGGAAAAGCATGGTTGTAAAAAAGAGAGAGACCTCCTTCCAAAGAACAGCAGAGGGCGCTCCAGTGTATTATTTGAGCAGATGCCATGAAAAGACCTCAAAGTGCACCAGGGTAACATTTTGTTCATCATGATTGGATATAAACATTTGTATATTGTCACCTCACTTTACCAGCATATTGTCCATTAATCATCAGCATAAATCAGCATGAGCAACACAAGCAGGGAGTGACCGGCCACTAAAACACACTCTCAGCTCCATAAATCACTACATTCTCTCAGATTACAGTTTTTTTAGATTAGTTATAAGATGCATGCAGTCATTTTGAAGTTTTTATGACGATATTCCAAAAATGCACATATATGCCTTTTTTCTATTTGTCCTGGACTTTATGAGACACAGAGATCAGATGGGAAAGATGGGGATGGTCAAACTGGACAAAATCAATATCATAATTGGCTATAGTAGCTATAAGGAACAATTACTTTATTACAGTGTAGCTGTGGCACTATTTGAGTATTTGTCTGGTGGGGCGGCACCCTGGTGGCTCACCTTATAGAGCATGTACGACATATCAAGGCTAAGTCTTTACTGCAGCAGCCCAGGTTCACATCTGGCCCTTTGCTGCATGTCATCCCCTGTGTCTCCTGCTTCCGATCTCTCTCTACTGTCAATAAAAAATAAAGCAATTTGCCAAAAAAGTAATCCAAATATAAATAATGACTGGTAAATTAAAATTTCTTTGCTTAAAACAATATCCTTCAATACTTACTGGCAACCAAAGTGTTCACTAATATCAGAGAGAGTGAATTTTATAAAATCACCATTAACCTCTGTGTCAACCCATTTGTAATGGTTGTCAGGATTAATTGTAACAATTAAAACATTAGACATCTTTTTTTTAACATACTGTAAATTCTTTTAATTTTTGTCATTACATCAGCTGAATTAATTAAGTGTTCAAGCAGAATCCAAATTATAGCTATTATATGCACTGACTTGAATAAAGGCTTATAAATCTGTTAACACTCTCCCCGAGATTGTGTGTGCAGAACTGTGTGAAAGACTAGTCATTAACAGAGCCACATCCCTCAGCATATGGACATATATACAACTAGTTTTGTGATTCTGCTGTATGTGTGGAAGAACTGCTTTGTGAAACTATGTGTGCTGCAGCAGTCTAACATCTGTTCCTTGCATTGTACCGCCGAGCAGCAGAGCTTACACTTTTAGGATTTGGCACAGCCCATGCTCATTAGTAGGTTACTCTGTGTTTGCATTCACAAGGAGCAGTATGTATCAGTGATTGGCGTTAGCTGCATCAATAACTGAGTCCGATCGATTGAATGCAACCTGTAAACATCAACAGAATAAAACCCACATGCAGCTTTTCTATGCCCTTTGAAAAACGGACTCAATCAAAATTGTTTGAATGCTGGGGCAGAGTGCAACGATGACCATACAATAGTCAAGCTCCCTGAATACATGGACTAGTGTCCCTTGGCTAAACTGTGTCAGGTGCATCCATTCACTTTACATCTGCTTTTGTCAGCTGAATAGATACAAAGTGCAACTTTGTTTACAAAAATCAATCATATTTCACATCAGCAGCTGCTTCAGAAAACTATAAATATTGGATGAATGGAGATAATGAATATCCCTTGCACAGTCTGTGTTTACACCTTACTTGTATGAGGGAAATTGCAAAGCGTTATTTTTTTCTATAAGCAGCAAGGCCATGTCCTCCACTAATATACCACAACCTGACACTATCCTATGTAATGCTTTGAATTGACCAGCAAGCCCATGTTGTTGTGTTGTTGGGCAATGGAGCAAATGTTTATGTCTGCACCCTATAGACATACATGTATGCCAATATTCTATATGACCATTATGGGTTAGGATTTCATGACTTGCTTCAGTTTTGAAAATATAATCCAGTTAGTGCAATTACACTTATATACCTGCAGTACTGTGCAAGTGCAGCATGATTTCAGAGTCAAGTGTCCTTCAAAGGGAGCGTAGTTGTCTTTTAACCAGTTCAGTAGTGCAATGAATATTGTCTCCAGCTACAAATCAGAGGGTAGGTTTGATTCCTTGAGCTGAAACAGCAGCAGTGTGGAGCAGGGATACTGGCCTTGAGCTGGAAGACCTGACTTTACGTGCTGCAGTGAACAAGCATCTGTCCTTGAGCAAGACACTGAATCCCGACAGGCTCTAAGATGGCTAGTTGACCCTGACCTCTGACTTTACTGGAGCCGAGTAAAAAGAGAACTTACTAACAAGGACCGGTAACCTGTCATCATAATGAATATGTAATGAATGGTAAATTACTCTTTCTCATTTAATTATGAGAGTTATATGTTGTGTATTTGACGCCACACTAGAATTACTAATTAGTCCTAATTTGTTTTTACAATCCTATATTTAGCCTCTATTACCTGTCCACATAAAATGTGTCTTCACAATTTCTGGTGTGAAACCGCACAAGTTGCTAAACCAAGTGACCTTTATTTTCTCAACATATTCATTGCCAGGCCTGGTGGTGGTTTGAATGAGGACATGCACCATTATCAAGAAACCACCCCTGCTCAGCAGCCTCTTACCGTTTTGCCATTCCCTTGAATGATTCTGTGAATAATCTACTAAGACGTCTTTGTTTCCCAGACAGTGCGTGAGGCCTGCACGTCGCACAGGTTTTAGCCTGAGAGGCAATGGTGGGCGCAGGTTTCCGACAGCCTGTTGTTTCTCGGACGGGTACCACGCGCAGATACCAAGCAGGCACGCCAACGCCTTGACAACTTTTCCATAATTAGATGCGGCCTTGTGCTCTGCATGGGATTCAGCACTGCAATGTGACATGACAAGTGTGATCACGACCCATAGTCGTATTTAATTAATTTTTGTTGCAACACAGGGAGCACAGACATTCTTCCCTGGAGCTCCACATGCACTGGAAAAAAAATAACCCATTTGGTGGATACTTCTGAGTTTACTCTTCACCAGCATGGTAGGTATGCTATATTTTATGTAGCTATTGCAAATTTCGACAAGTAATGGGTCTAGATTGTTTCGTCCTCAGGGCAAGGATACCATCTACTCAGCAGCGCAGCCCATGAAATAATTTGGCTTTAGGAAAATGTAACATGCTTTAACCTGGTTTAAAAAAGCTACTCTGTGTTGCCTTGAGCTTAAAACATGTTGAGCATGGCTTTTCCCGCCTTCTGAATGTTGGCACATGCTAACCGGGCTTGTGCTGATTATTCTGCTGCAAGCTCCAGATGGATCAACACATGCTGAAAATATGACAAGCAAGACATTTGCATCTGACCTAAATCCCTCTCTTCTGCTTCACTATGCAAACAAGTTCTAAGCCATTATTTAATGACCCCAGATTGGAGCATTTGTACTGCATACGAAATTTTCCATTCTTGGCCTACATTGATTTTGACTGACTAACTCATACTCAAAGTCATTAGTATACATACTCACATCAAGAAATCCTATAGTTACTCTCTTATTTCTCTATTTTTGAGAATAACCTAACTGGTATAGTCCATCTGTTTTGATGTTTTTTTGTGATTAATATTTACATTTACAAATTCAGACATCTGGAAGTTTAAGGTACAAGTGTGATGATTTGAGCCTGTTTGATTCTTATCGATTGCTTGTCCCCATCCCCTAGAAAAGGCTTTCGACGAGGGCCGTACATCTTGAAGAAGTGATCACGTGACCACCATCACACGTCATGCACCTAAGACAAATGAAGAGGCGTAAGCAAGTGAGAATATACACAGTGGCACAACAACGAGTGAAATCCCATTTGCATGCATGCATTTTAAGGCATTAACATGCATGTATTTGAAACAATAGGCAACCTTATTGTTTTCCTAATCTTCATTAATTCTGTAATTGTTCGTTGCCAGTGATTTTCTGCCAAGTTTTGTGAACATCAAAGCATTTTCACTTTTTTTTTTTCTGGGACCAGAGAGAACCCATTAAATTAACATGCATATTGCATCTTGAGCTCAATAAGTTGCCTAATTAATTGTGAGAGGCAATGATAACAGCTCCTGGTTGTTAGAGATATAGAAAGTAGTTTGTGTTTTGTGCCTCTTGTATGCTTATGGTGTGTATCTGTCATGGTGTACATATGTTGCATATGTGTGTGTGTGTGTGTGTGTGTGTGTGTGTGTGTGTCTGTGTGTTTGTGTTTGTCTGTGTGTGTCTGTGTGTATATTGTTGATTGTAAATGAGCATAGCGGAGTGTATGTTATGGTAATGCAGCCTCCAGTGCTCTCCATGCCCCATTAAAAACCTGGTTTCCTTTGATGTGGCATCAACATGTGGGAAGGGCCTTTCTTTGCATCACTTATGGCATGTAAATTTGCCTGCTGTGTTATCTTCTTACCTGCTCAAGGGTCCACCTGAGTTTATCCACCTGGTGAATAAATTAGAGAAGTTATAAAGCGTCTATTTTGTTGTTGTTGTTTGGATTTTTGTTTTTGAGGATCAATATATCACAGGGCTTTAAACAGATGAATACCTTGCCGATATCATTCAAAGTATGGATTATCTGGTTCAAAGATTTCTCTGACTCAATTGTGGAAACATTCTGTGTATTTGAAAGGATGCGATTGGATTAATTTTGTGTGTGATCACCTTGCAAGTTATTAAAATTTAATTTGTCATCACTGACTTCTGATTTGCACTCTCTAAAGTATTTAGAAGAGGCTATGTAGTAGAAGAACAGCAACATTGGAAAGAAAAATTTTACTGAATACATTACTGAATAGTCAACCACCTTAACAATTCTTTTCAGGTATCCCTCTTTGGTAGTTAATTTTTAGCCATTATTTGTGTACATGCAGGACCTTCCTGGATCATTATGATGTTGCCAGCGGTGGTTGCTAGGAGATTTGTGTGCAATTCTCAAACACGCAGATTAAATAAAGTATTTTAATACCCGGGAGTTTGCTTAAAATGATCATCTGTTATGCTGGTCATCGAATGTTTCATGGGTCTGTAAGAGCACCTGATTGGGCTCTTGACCTTGAGCTGAATGCTCCCTTATGTTTTCACCTCCTCCAAACCCAAATCTCCATGTAAATGCTCTGAGGTCGAAGTTCAGGTCGGCTTATTTGACATATAAAATAAATGGAAGCAGCAGAGATCAAAGCAGTATGACCACAGCCGACAACACTAGCAATGTTTTGCCTTTATTAGCATTTCAGTATTCCAAGGTTTCAGTTTCCCAAGGTTCATGGGGAAAGTGTTTGTGTGTGCATGCATACAAGTGTGTCTGCGTGCATGCGTGTGTGTGATTGGTATGTTGTCTGTCTTCCTACTGGCTGCACATGGGCGGATAGCTCATTATCCATTGTCGGCAGGCACAATGGCCTGGAGGCCAGGCTACGCTGGCCCAACAGCCCACAGCACAATACCTGTAAACAGCCAGCAACCTAATTGAAAACACAGGCTAGGATCACCATGTTGTCTCACAATGACAAAGCGAATGAATAGGGAAGTGGGTTTTTAAAAGAAAAGCTTTGTCTGATGAAAGCTAGGAGTGTGTTCCATATGAAAGGTTGTAGCAGTGAAAGTGCTGGGTGTGTTTTTGAGTAACCTCAAACATGTCTGATATTTTTTTACTGGTTCTCAATTTGCAGGTGTTTTTATCAAAATTATTTCCAAGGTGAATGTTGTTTGGATGTACTATGAATGCACAAAAAAGGAATTCATGAATAAAAAATATTGGTTATCAACAACAAATCATCAGATGATGCAGAGTATTGATTCACCATAGAAGCTTAAAACCTTCATACATCAACTAACCAATGCATGCAGCCCTTATAGGTTGTTTGGGACTTCATCTTAACCTGAAGGCATTGAAATCAGAACTACAGATAGTCCTTTGTGTTCCAAGCAAAGGCTATATGTCCTGTAGATGATGTACATGAATTTGGAAATGTCCTTCATATAGGTCACTGAGTCTATATCTATCCATCTCCTCCACCCACCAGACAAAAAGTAGAGAGAGAACATCTAAAAAAAGAGCTTTGCATTACTCACGCTTGACTGGATATGGTCTAAGTAACAGTAATCCAATCAGATAAAGGACTAGTCAATCTACACGTTTTTCCTGATATCTCAGCCGCTGAGCACCCAACACAAATTCACTGGCTCCCTGTCAACTTGTTGGCTTCCATTACACTGAGCTGTGATGGTATGGGCCTAATTACTTTGACCGCTGTTCTTTAAGTGGGTTTTACCATTAGGTTCACATATCTGCCTCTGTTTCTTTTCATGCACAATAAAGAGCCTCAGCTTCTCATTTATATCTCTCCCTATATCTACCTTTTAATCTAGTTTTCTTTCTCATCAAATGGATGTCATGCTTGTTCTGACTTTTACTTCTTTGTAAGCCTGAAGCCCCTGAAGCCACTGGCTGTTTATTGTAGTATTATATTTTTAAATTATATTTTTGTAGAAAACAGTAATGTAACAATTTACCAGTATTGCAATAATGCTCACCAATGTAATAATAGTTGCACCTAACTTAAAATCCAGCAATGAACTAGCTATCTATATCTTTTTCCTTGGATTTTCTGTTGAAGCTTGAGTTTCTGTGGGTGGCACTTTTTTTCTTTGTCTGTTTGGTCATATTGGCTATTGCTGCTCATCCTGATTACCAGTTCCAAAAAAAAAAAAATTAAATACATCACTTCCTGCACACCAGTTGATTTTTCCTGGTAAGGACCCTTGAGACACTGAACATTCAGAAAAAAACAAACATAAAGCTTCCATGAACTGGTGTGGGCTGAATTATCATCAACTATCCATAGAAAGATGTTTTTTTACAGAAATATATCATGGATGACTTCTGAGATTCAGTTGAAAATAGGCCAAATAGTCAGTGTATAACTGAACCCTCAAATCACCAGTGTTGTCTCCCAATGTGCAGTATAGACAGCACGATATTTAATCAACAATAAAAATCTGAGCCATTTCTCTCCCTGTCTGCCCAGCCTTGTCCCTTTTTTCTCCATCTCTCTCTCTCCCCCTCCCTTTTCCTATCCTGACTAACTCCACTTAAACAAGAGAGATACCCCTCCCCCTGCCTCTAGTGGCGACACTCTCCAGATGTTCTGTGGTCCAGATCTTCAGCCATAGAGGGAGAGGAGGGTTCATCATGTGACTGGCCAGCCCTTGCTGGTCTTTCTGGGTCGGTCAGCCCCTGTCTCTCTCTCTGCTGCTGCTGCTGCTGCTGCTGTTTCTGTTCCCTGGGGGCATCAAGGCTGGTCCACGATGCCACATGACCTGAGGCTATGGGTAAACTCAGGCAGGTCTTGGGCCCAGAGGTGCCACCTCAAATTTGCAGCTACTTGGTGTGAGGGGCCTCTGTGATGGGCTTGGACATTATTGGGTCCGAGTAGCACTAATACGATGGACTGGTTGGGGCGGGTTGGGACTCTGGTGTCCCATTAAGTTTGGCCTGGAGGATCATAAGGTTACAAGTTCAAGCACTCAGAGTCTGGATTAGCCTTGGGTAATGCGATCTGAAAGTCTGCAGTTCAGTTGTACCATCACCAGGGAAGAGACGAGCTATGAGGCCCAATACACTCTTGTTAGCGTGAATGAGTAGCCTTTTGTGGACACTTTTTTGAGTGATTTTGAAGTCAGTAAATTTCCTCGAATAAAGAACATGATACTTCACTACATTTTACATTTGTATCCAGTTTGGATCACAAACTTTACAGGCTCTCCAAGCATTGCATAGGAAACTGGTAAATCCTAAATTGCATCTGCATTGAATCTGCTCAGGCATGTGAAGGAAACATTCCTGTCTTTACACAGAAAAATAAGTTAACCCAAGTGAAAAAGCAAGGGCAGAACCAGGTTATTTATTTTTTTATTATTTATTTTTTTGCATTCTTAAATTTACACTGGCATTCGCCTTTTCATCTACACTACAGAGGCGAACCAGAGAAATACCTTTATGCACACACACTGGCGCTAGTCCTTGGCTGTTCAAAGGTCTACTTCAAACTGACTTTCCATTAGGTCTAGACTTCTTTGTTTACACTGGTAATTTCTTGATTTGGCATAATGATTTCATTGGATAGCTTTTATTATTACTTGGATGAAGTTACTTGGGTTAAAAGTAGTACTGCTTACAACGACAACAAACTTGAAATACTGAGAAGGAGACGATTTTAATTGGAGGGGCCAAGGAGGCTGTGGCGCTTTATATTAAAGTGAAATGTTTTGCACATAGAGCACAGGCAGTGGACTACCAGACTGCCATGTGACACTGCAGTTGCCATAGTATTTTATTCAGGAGAGACAAGTGAATGGGGAAAAGATAATACTTTATTACAATCTTTGTTAATACACTCTTTGGTGCTTGGTGGAGATTTTCAGACTGAGGGGCATCAGCCCCAAGCAACAGCATGATAAATCCCCCCACAGAGTCCAGACACTGGTGGTGAAGAGAGACTTACAAACTGATGGATCTGTGAGGTCCAAGTGGAGGGATGTGTGAATGACAGCGGACAGCAATAAAGGCAACAGAGAGAGAGAAACACATTTAAAGACAGCAGCAAGATGATGGGCTAACAAGGGAGGTGTGTTGTTGTGCTGTTGGATTGACCAGGTGATGTGAACAGCTGATCTGGCTCAACTGACCACCCCAGATAATGACAGCAAAGCTATGAATGAGCACATGTGAGAGAAGAATAGGCAGGATAACAAGTGAAAAAGATATCTACAGCCTATGCATGAGCAGGAGATAGTCATTTCGGCTGTACTTTAGCGAAAGCTCCATTTGCTCAAGCCATTCACCAGCTTTTCTTTACACACAACATCAACACATTGGCTCAGATTGGGCTTTTGTCCTTGGTGGTCTGCCACATCAGATCAGGGTTAGTTGGTTTGAACCCACTTCCCTAGCTTGACATATTCACGCAAACTGATGCAGGGTCGGCTCTGTCTTTTCCCCTGGTCAAATATCCTGTGTAAAGACAATCAAAGTGAAATTGAGCTGTGTTGAGTGTTACCTGGGAATTATATGAGTCCACGTGGTGGCGAAATATCCTCATGCTCTGCTTTCCCCCAGGCTGCTAATCCAGAATACCGAATTTCTTTCTCTCCTTTCACTTCCATAGTGGTAGGAGCAAAACGGCTCCTAAAAAAAACATTTTTATTATATAAACAAACTTGAATAAGGCAGATTATGCCAGTAAAAACACAACAAGTCCTGGAACCCATTCTTTGAGGGAAGTAAACATCTCTTTTCTTGTTATTTTGGTATTTAAATTGATCGGTATATCTAATCTGCAGAAAACTTGCACATCAGCCCTGCCAAGATAGCCCTGATACTATACTACAAATTATTGGAATTTTATGGGAAAAAGGCTACCAGGACGTATTGTTTTGTACATTGATATAACACACACATATACACACTATAAATATTAGTTTAGCTTTTGCACATAACCAGCTTAGAATATTTTTTGGGGCGATTCTTTTTGCTTTAGCTGGTCCACCAGAACAGAGCTCTCATATACAACCTCAACCAGCATGACATTGTCTCTTTCCGTCTGAGACCAGCAAATAAAAAGCAGTACCCATCAAAAACTACATCAGACCATTATCCACCTTTAGCTTCTATATGTTTTTATTTACTCAGTGCCTTTTGCTCCTGTAGCATTTTAACTTGTGTGTGCTTCAGTATTTTCAGTCTAATTTTTCTACTGCTTCAGTGCATTATAGAAATGCCACTGGGTCAACCAACATCCACTCCTGAAAGCCACAAATTAACGTCTAAAATTATATCTTAAATTAAAGTCTAACATAATTCTGAACAGATATTTCCCGTTCACACATCAGTCCTTGGCCTCCTGGTCCCTAATTCTTGTACAGCTCCATTGTCCTGAATGGTGTTTCTCCACATTCATGCCTTTGGTATCTTAGAGATGTAGAAACAGTGCTGAGTACAATGTAAATGTAACTATAAGTTGCTATTGCAAAGAGGTAGCTGTACATAGTGGTGCGGCTTTGTTGTCATGGATGTTGATTCATTCATTCTTTCTGCTTGAGAAGTGCAGCATGTTGTATGATCACAATTCAGATATTGTTCACACAGTTCATTTTAACAGGCATTTGAATTTTAGATCTAATCTTAGTCATCTCTTTAAATATTTTTTGTTGTTGTGAGATCTTAATTATTTTTACATTAGTCTTAGTCAAGTTTTAGTCAGACGCACTTCACATAATTTTACACAAATTAAGTCAAATGTCATGACTCTATTCTGAAAACACTGTTGCATTAAGGTCTAGAGTTTGTTCTTTACTAATACTTCATAATAACTGAGCATCATTTTTAACACAGTATTAACTTTACACCTGAAACAATACAAAGGATAAACTATGCCTCTAGAGTGTGGACATTAAAGCTCATAAATAAATGCCACAACATGCTCTCTTCCTAACTAATGTGATTGTTAGAGCTTCAGTGCATCACAGGCGAGTTTTCACCAAAGTGTCACAGCGAGTCGAGTTGAAAGTTGCAACTATTTACAAAAAACAGTCAACCTACTGCAACCTACTGAAACCTGCCAATTTCCATAGCGACCACTCTCTTTACTCACAGTGTTTCTGTCAGCTTTCTGTAGTTTGATTGTTTGTATTGCAGCTCTGTGCTGCCTTCACGGGAACAGGACGTCAGAGTATCAGCTGTAAAATTTCACCAACACGGCGTTTACTGCATGACAATTCAGGAAAATGGAGGCTCTCTCTTTGGTATTCCCTGTGGAAGAAATGAAGAATATCTTCCACTTGAAAACTTTAATTTCTCCCAAGGTCACACCATGAACACCGTGTTATCAGTGTGGTTAGAAATTTACAAGAGGGATATTCTGCTGTCAAACTTCCCGTGACAGCTCAGTGTCTGTTGGGTTGTTAGTGAAAGAGGGAGCAAGTTTATGTTTATTTGTGCGTCTATCAGTCTACCTCTGACATTTTTGTGTCAAAGAATAAGCTTCATTTGGGAGTGAAAAAACAAATATTTCATTTTCACAAAGGAACTCGTTAACTTCATTGTTTCATCATCATCATGAAAAAAAGGGTCATCAATGACTATTTCCCATGCAAAAATTCATTGACAAAATTAACTCTGGTATTCAGTTGTGGAAAGACTAAAAAGAAACAAATTTGTGAAAAAGGAAAATAGCGATTTTTTGATTTTAGCCTCCAAGTCTTTTGTATTTTGCTATGCCTCTTTTCCAGTTTTTATCCCTGACTCACAGGCAGTGTGACTGTTTTCCAATAGTAGTTCATCAACCCCCTCTTTCACTGTACCTTTGGAAGTAACTAATTTGGAATCAGAGAATGCTTTGTATTGATATATGACTTTCTCTTAGATTACCATACCTTCAAGAGAAACTTATTTGTGAATCTTATCCCCGCAGGCAACACTGCTCAAATTAAAGCTGGTGTCATATTCAATTATGTCCCCCGGACATGTCCCCGTTCGGTTCCCTTTTGTGGGTGTTTTTTCCCCTTCCTTTTCTTTTGAAGGTTCAGACGCTAATTGGGTGCCATGCTAAGACATTTGATTGAAAATGACACTATGAGCAGGCCTCACCCTTAAATCTAACTATATGGAGGTAAGTGATGGAAGAAGAAGGAAAAAAATAAATTACTGACCAGTTCATCTAACAATTACGGTCAATTAGCTGTCACACAGGAAGTGTAAATGCGATATAGCCTTGAGCTTTAAATGGGTATACTGACACTGTAATCCAGAGGTGTCCAATCATGTGCCATGGAGGGCCAAGAGGCTGCAGGTTTACATTCCAACCAAGACCTCCACCAGGTGATTTCACTGATTAGTTGAACTCCCTGGTGAAATCACCTGGTGGAGGTCTT
>OMLB01043644.1:0-19834 GCA_900302555.1 Myripristis jacobus | reverse complement strand
CTATCTCATTCAAATGTGTGTGTGTGTGTGTGTGTGTGTGTGTGTGTGTGTGTGTGTGTGTGTGTGTGTGTGTGTGTGTGTGTGTGTGTGTGTGTGTGTGTGTGTGTTCCTGCATGTGAATAGATGGAGTTCAGCCTGATGTGCGTGTTGGCACTCCCGTGGCTTCAGCCGGGCAGGCAGGACAAGTGGCAGAGGGAGGAAGAAGCAGAGCGACTGTCTACAACAAACTCATTAAAACACACAACAGACATCAAAGAGCGCCACAGAGAGTGAGAGAGAGGAAGAGAGTGAGAGAGAGGAAGAGAGAGAGAGAGAGAGAGGGAGAGAAAAAAAACATGGAAGGGAGAGCGAGAGAAAAAGGGGAGGGCGGTGGATGAGAGAAGTTGCCGGCAAGCATTTGATGGATGGTGACATGCAGGAGGTGACCGAGATCAACATCAGCCCAAACAAGCACAACATTTTCATAATGGTGTCTGACATGAGAGCTCAGTGAGAGCTCATCCTAAAAAAAAGAGCTTTGGAGAGCGTTTCCGAAAATTATATTTAGGTCTTCCGTTTGGGTGCAGGCGGTCGCATCGACATCTATTCAAAATGTTTTGCTGCGGACGGAGTGCGGGAATTGAAAAGGGACAAAGGGAAGTGAGAAAGGTGGAGAGGGAGAGGAAGAGCTATCAGAAATGCAGGGAAGGGAAATTAAAAAAAAAAAAAATAAAAATCCAGGAGAAGTGAGTGATGAATTGCATCTCAGTTGCATGAGGCACACGACGGGGCAGGCAGCGGGATTAGCATAAGGGAATAGCGTTCATTCAGTCGTTCGGCAATGGATGTGCCATGCCACGGGAGAGAGAGAGAGAGAGAGATAGAGAGAGTGAGAGAAAGAGAGATGATGGAGGAGGGTGATGGGATGGAAGCAGACATGAGGCACGTGTTGAGAGGGGCCAGCCTGGTGAAGTGGCTCCGCTCGGGCCCGACCTCTAATATATTTCTCGCTCTCGTCTGTCATTCTCCGCTCCCGTATTATCCCTCTCTTTCTGTCATTCTCAATTTTTCCTGTCCTCTTTGTGGCTCTTCTCTCTCTCTCTCTTTCTCTCCTTCGGTCCTTATTCTGTCCATCTCGGCACAGCCACAACTGCAGCCGCTGACAGCCCATCATGTTAGGTTAGATCATCACCCAGTCATATGACTCCACAGTGTCGAGGAACTCCTGGGTCTCCTTTCTCTAAAGAGCATCATGGTTCGTTTTGAGAAAGAATAAATAATAAGAATCTATAAAAAAAAAAAACATATTAAGGACAGATCTCTGTTCACATTAATTTTTCAGCTAATACAGCAGCCACTGTCTGGGATTAGGTCAGAAAAGCTCCTCGCAAAATCAAAAGCTTTACAAATACTGCCTCAAGCTGCATTCAGTGCTGAAATCCTTTCAAATGCACAAATTGACTATTTGCAGCCTATTTTCTGTTGTTTGTGCTCTCGTCAAAATCACTGCAATATGTAATTAAATGATCAGCTAATTCACAAAATGGGTTTATTTTGTCTAATATTTCATCTTAAAATATTCATTTTTTGTCTTCAGACAAGGTAAAAAGAGATTTCCTTCTTGTTTCCAAGGCTGATCGGCTTGTTTTCAGAGTTTTCTTGAATCAAGCGTCATCTTCTTGATACTAGCGGGCTGATCTGCCTTATTCTGCCTTGTTTCAACATATTTATACTTGTTCCCAGAAAAAATCCCCCCCAAAAATCAACTGAATCAAGATCCACTTCCATAAGAACTGTTCAAGCGAATAAAGCACAGCCTCCCATGGGAGCTGAATGATGACGTATCCTGCTGCGTCACTATCGTCTGCCTTTGGCTCCAGGCGCCCGGTTTGTTTGCGAAGCACGTGGCTGTGTCAAGATTTGCAGAAACGGACAGACACCTGTCTCCCGGCCGTACCATTATTTGCATATTTGAGACAAAGCAATGTCATGTTTTTGTCATCTGTCCACCTGTACCTGTCATCGTCCTACACACGCGTCCTGTATTTATTCAGCAAACACGTTCCCATCACAAAGTATTGCATCCAATTTTATTAAATCAAACGTTTATCCAGCTCGAGTGAGCATAAAAACTTTTAGTTGCATTTTGGGGATTGTATGTTTCATTTGCTGTTTCCATCAAACATTTTTTTTATTTAATACAGCAGCATGCACAGAAAAAAAGGTTAATGGAAATGCAGTGTCTGTGCTCTGACTGCTGTGCTCCTGTCAGTAACTGTGACACATTAGCAATTGTGAAATCTAGGTCCTCTCTTTATGGTGTATGTGTATGTTACAGTGTAGTGTGTTACTCCCCGACCCGAGGCATGGGCTGAATTCATTGTTCCTTTGCTACGGGAAAGTTGCACTAATTGTATCTCAGGTCAAACTCAAGTTCAGGAACACAGTCTTTGAAAACAGAAAGAGTCAGTGAGATAAGGGAACATAAATGTTAAGAAATCCCACACATCAGAGGCAAAGGCTGACTTCTAAATATGAAGAAGTATTTGGTTTGGGGAAAAAAAAAACAAAAAAAAAACAACATTACACAGGCTTTTATGCCGCACTGCAGCTGCTGCCTAACAAGATGACAGTGTCCAGTGGCTGAATCTGTGGGTCATTATGACAACATGCCCACAAAAAACACAACCACCAAAACAACAAAACTAAAGCCAGAGGCAAAGTATCTGACTTCAAAGTCTTTTTTTGCCTTTAATTACTGTGGAATCCTCCCCAATGTGCAAGGAAAACAAAGAGAGAGAGATGGGGAGAGGAAAAAAGAGAGAGAAATGGAAGAAAGAGAGAGAGAGAGAGAGAAATAGAGAGATTAAACTTGAGAAAGAGCGATAGAATTTGGGCTGAACGAGCTCACTTTACAGCTGTTGTTAACAAGAGGCTTTTCAGAGCCAGGACATGTCAGTAACACGAGCCTTCTGGGAAATAGGGTTTTTGTCTGAGGATAATATTCCATAGGGCAGAGCTCCTGAGACCAGTCACATTGTAGAGGGCGATAACAAATGGGGAGTCACGGCTGTCTCATAACCTGCTGGCTGGGGCCCAATTAATGACGGCTGCAAGAATGTTTAAAGCGGGCCAAGGCGTTAGACTTTTTGGTTGGATCCCGCAAGCCACAGCAGCTCATTTGTAAAATTTGGCTTTGGCCCGGGTCACCCAAGGCCAGAGTGGTCCCCCGTTCCCCTAAGGTGACATGATGGCATTGATGACAAGTTTGAAATGAAATCTCCCACGCTTAACAGTCAAGTTCTCAGTTTTTGTGCCCAAAAATGTGGAGATGCTGAATGCGATGCCACAGAGTAAAAGCATATGGCTGAACTGTAAGCGAACTTGTGTGACCTTCGAGCTATAAACGAATGTGAATGCGAATGTTCAAAGGATGTCGACACAGCAGGGGACCCGGAGCAAATGAAGGCAGAAAGCTGCGAGATGCCTGCTTTCACTGAAGACTTTCTGGGTGAGGAATTTCCACAAAGTTGCTCTGAAAGAGCAGGAGAAGGAAGCAGGAAAGGGCAAGGAAGGACAAAGTCTGCTGGCTTACTCAACCTCTCCCAGGACCTGGGCTTATGAATCCCAACAGCATTTTTTCCCCAAGTCTCATTATGTGAAAAAGCCATCGTAAATGTACACAAATCCAGTAATAATTCCAGTTTTTGCCCACATGGGAGGATTAGGATCAAGGAATTTCTCAGTAGGTTTGAAATGGAATAATGAATCATCGTGGCTAGTGAAGAGTGGCGAGGAGGCCGGAGACAAGATGACATTTGCTTCTCTGTGCGAAAGTCTCTTGGAGATCCTGCGCCTGCCTGTGCTTTTAGCTTCTCAATTATTTGTTTGGGTCAGGAAAAAAAATGACCCGGGACGACTAAAAACTAGAACAAAGGGTTGGGAGAATAAGAGGGAGGAGAAAGCCCCACTCAAAAATACAAGCGGGCACCAAAATGGATGCTGGATGACGCAAAAACCACATCGCCAAACATTTCCCAGCCTCATAGAAACTTCGCCTGGAAAATTCAATATCAGATTAGACACTAGGGACGGTGCGATATGTCAATGTAAGGAAATGGGAAATTAATGCTGTAGATTAGGAAGGATAGAGTGAGATGAAGTGCGGGTTAGTACAAAACAGAGATATGGGTTAATGCGCTTAAAGGAGCTTTCTGTTCCATATATGCAGCCTTACACTGAATTCTTGGTGGAACAGTGCATATCAGTTTCATGGATTAATATCGAGCGAGGGATATAACACCATGTATGAGCGGCTTGGCTGGTGTTCAATATGGCCAACATCTGCTTAAGGGAGAATATGTTTTTTTTTTTTTTAATGTGTGCTTAGGCATGTGTTTTTTTGGCTTTAGGTGTGATGCACAGGAATTTTAAACATCAATAGATCAAATTAACTGTGATCTCAAACTGTGACAAATGCCTCTCAAAGTTAAGACCACAATTTCCATGAACCCATTGCAGCAAGTTGCAAAGGAGATCTTTGCTATTTGCTCTGTCGGTGCTGACAGAACAGCCTCGTCTTCCTGTTGTTGCAGCTGACCCTGAAAAACGCAGCGTAGGAGCCCGCACAGCCAGTCAGTGCTCTTAGTGACGCTTTCATTGGTTTACAGGAATTATATTGATGTGTCTTACACAGACAGTGCGATTAATGTGGTAATGATTTACCGATGCAGAACGCGCAATTCTAACTTATCATCTTCTCATTTCTCAATTTATACATGCTCAGTTCTTTCCCCCTCATCTTTCTTGGGTTTTTTTTTTGTACCACCGAGGAAAATAAATTGAGGGAACGGAGGGGGAAAAAAACATGCCTTGTTTGTTTGTGTGCGACAGCTGTTCTGCTCAGTATTACACAGTGAAAGGTGAAACAATTATTTGGGAAGATGTAGGATATCTGAACACTTTAATCTGTGGCAAAACAACGACAAAAATAGATGCAACTTGTAGGTCAGGAGAAACATCCGCATTCACGTTTATTAAGTGGTGATTCTGCTGGGATTTCAAATGCCAGAGAATTTATATGTCGTTCCTTACAACAACAAAAAAAGAGGAAAGACTGAGAATACACCTGTGTCTCTTCGCTCAAGCCTCCTCCTCCTGAATGCATGTTTAATGAGCTGAGACCTCCTTAAAGATGGTGGACAGAGATCGATTCCTGGGTAACAAGTTGGAGGACAGAGGAGCGAGGAGACGAGGAGGCACAAATTGAAGAAATGACAAGCGCCTTTTGTCTCTTCCCCCTCCGTCTAAGAGTCTACGTCACGGCAGGGCAGACGCCGGTCCGGGACAAAGTTTGCTAAGCCTTGGGCCTGCAGGCTAAAAGCTAAGCTAAACCAACCATGGCCCGCTTTGTTATCTCTCCTATCATGTTCTCCTTTTGACTCCGAAGGTGGCCTTTCTGGCTTAGTGTCGCCACTTCTTCGGTTGCTGCACCCGCTTACTTCACCCATTTTCAGGAACATGGGAGGTAGAGCTTCTTTTAAAAATTAGGGGAAGCATCAGATCTTGAGTCCGACATGGATTTTGTTGCCAAAATCCATGTCCAGTCCTTTGCACAGGAGGAGAAATGGGCTGAAAACAGCAACATGGCTGGTGTGTGTGAGGTTTACTGGTTTACATCATTATGTCTCAACAAGTCTCCACAAAGACACATACATGAGCTTCAGGATAGTTAATATGTTCTACAACCACATAGTGCAGGTTTAAAATATTACTTATGCAAGCCAACTATTGTAACTATTTTTTATTGTCCACAGAATAGATGAAGCCAGCGGATCGACGGTGGAGTCACAGAGCTGACATCACATTCAAATAAATTGCTCATTAATTAGACCAAGATGTCATCCTGTCACAAATGTGCCATGGCACAGTACAGAGTCTGCACTTGTAATGGATTCAAAATGAAAATAGTATTTCCACCATGTACTACCGGCTTGTCATAACAGTTAAACACAACCAATAAGTCTTGATAAATGTGGAATTTACAAAAAGAGATTTTGATGTCTAAAGTGAGATCTAACTCATTTAATACATATTTCTGTTTCGGTAATCTATCCGGCTTTATCTGTTTGAAACTGCTGCAATCCTTATTTGAACACGGCGTCTGTGTGGAGTCCTCATCCATCTGTTGATATATGAACTCCTCCAGTCCCAGACACCAGAGCCCGTCATATAAATCAACTGCTATGAGTGTGTCTTTCTTTTCTGGAATTGTTTCATCATCTGAGTGCAGTACATAACAAATCCTTGTGATCCACATCGAGCCTTACCCACAGCAGATGATATCATTAGCGTCTTCAATTGTAGCTGTTGGCTAGATATAAAATATTCCTGTCCACAAGGCTCTAGCTGCGGCCAACCACCGTGACTCCCAACTAAAGACATTATCATCGTGATGGTTCGGCTTGGCTGCTCGGTGGACATGGAGGGAGAAGCACAGCTTTGACGGAATAGCAACAAAGCTCTGAATGCAACATCAGTATGTGAGGGCACGAGATTATATGGAATATTGATGGCGGAAAAGTCAAAAGAGCCGGCGAATACAGTTTGTCTGAAGTCTGAAGTCGATTTGGATGACACTGTGAAAGTGGCTTAATAAACAACTCTGACAATGTGCTAGATAGTCAGATTTAAAGGAAAAACATATTAGCGCTGACCGTAAAAGCTATTGGTTATAACACTATTGGGTCCATATTGATATTTTTCCCTGATATTCAACAATCTGGAAGTAATCCATCTTGGAAAAGACTTAAACTCTAATTTCTCCACTGAAAGCAGCCTCAGCAGCCCAGAATGCAATGAAGCCACAAGATACGTCACATTTTGAGCGACACATTTTGATCAGTCTGGGAAACACAAGAAATCAGTGGACAAGGGAAGATGGGTACGCCAAAAATGTATCACAAAACAACTGAAATGCACTCAACACTATAAACTGATGACATATAACAGTATTCAGGGTAGAATGGTGGATTGCTCAGTGTGACGCAGGGCTCAAAGGGAGCTGCAATGAAATGTTACACATCTTACAGCAGGTTCTCAAAAATCTCAAATATTTATTGGCAGCAGGATGGTGTAGTCAGCAGGGAGACCACCCAGGTTCAGTCCCTCATGTCAGGAGGCATTTGTTTTCCTTAAGCAACACAGCTCCAGGGACGCTGCTCTGTGGTTAAACCTGACCCCTGACCTCCGTGTGGAATTTAACTGGGGGTCTTTTTTTCCCTACCAATATCCACTTTAAGATACATCTGACACGCAGCGTTCTGAGGTCTGTGAATAAACTGTATGTGTTCTAGATTCTCTCCCTTTCATAACAGGAGAAGGCAGATGACTTGTGACCTGAAGTCTTTCACAGAGTTACTCCTTGCATCCGTCTGTTGCACCATTTGCATTTGAGAGCGGCGCGTGGCTTGACACACATCAAACAGTTGGGAAACAAGAGCCTTCCATTACGTCTGGGTGGGTAACTCAGAAACTGAACAAGGGCAAGGCGATGGTGAATGCAAGAAAGGCAAAGCATGACCTTAGCTTCCAGCTGGTCAGCCTGAGCTACAAAATACTCCCAAACTCTGTTTAGGCCTGCGATGCCTTTCTTAAAACCTCTTCGGTCCTGCCAGGCCCATTGGCTTTCTGTGTGGCAGGGCTTTGTTCAAACACACAGAGCTTTCTTTTAAATTCTAGTAGAGATCCTGGGCTTTCCAAAGACACCAAATATATTCTGCTGAATTACATGGAAATGTGTATCAAATGATGCACAACACACCTAGATATTTTCTGTTTAACACAGTGGTGCAGCCATAAAACAATGGCATCTTGGATTTGAATAGTTCACTCAGTGTAAGAGTGATGTAGCTTCAATGAAGTGTTGCCGCCAGCAGATACAGAATATGAATGTGACATTATCATACAATAAAAAATGTGTTTTTTTTCTCACTCTAAAGGTAATTAAAGGGAGATTTAAGGGAGAATCAGAGTTTAACTTGCTCCTCAAAAGAGCAAAAAATGTTGGGGTCTCAGCAGGGAAAAAGACCCAGATTCAGGGTTTCATGTTGGTGTAACTGGTGGTCTTACAATGCAGCGCAGTCGGGAGGGGCCAGCGAACCAGCTGACCCTGTTTGCAGTAGACATTTTATCACGAGTTAATGCAGATCATGCTACTGGGTAAACATGACAGTTAGACAATGTGTGGCTGCTGGACATATAGGCCACGTGCTGTGCGTGCAGAGCTACTGTTTTGGTAGCATATTACTAGGCTGAGCCACCACAGAGTCTTTCTGCATAAATTAACATTTCTCTAGCAAATGAATGCAGAATGCTCCTGAAGAAGGCAACAAAATGACAAAGAGACTGCACAATCACTTCAGCTCCCATGGTGTTATCCACACGAAACTAGGTTTATTATTGTTGCAGTGTTGGGCAAATTTGTCCTCTATAGCAGAACACTTACATTTTTGATTAAATCACGTAACACACATGACTGGGGGTATGTCTTCAGCTTTCCTGCACTGTGAATAGTTTGACTTTTTCTGAAAGTGTATGAGTTAGAATAATGGACACAGTGTGTGACAGTAATGACACGGCCCAGCTTGTTAGGCAGCATTTCCACGGCTTGTCAGTGAACTCCTGTCCTCTGTGTGCACCTCCCACGGCACCAGCTCCAAGAGGCAGCCTGCAGCATGATGAGCCTCACTGTCCCCTTCTCCTCCTGATTAGTTTCCATTACAAATGGGTTTTTTATTTGCAAATTAATTTGGCCAAAATGGCTGCTTCGCCACAGAAACAGGGAGAGAGGAAGAGTATAAGACAGACAATTGCGGAGACAGAGAGCCGCACATAGACGGGCCGCACACAGCTACATTTCATTGGCTGTAATACAATTATCTAGCTGGCGGCTCATCGGTATATTCATATGACAGGGTTATTCATTTTGTGTTATTTCCTAAAATGCAATAATGGTGAGAGCAGAGTGTCATGTCTGAGTCATTCTGACTGATAGGGAGCCTGAGGCCGTTGTTTGGCTCGGTGTAAGGTTCCCAACCTCTCTGACTCATTTCAGTAATGAAAGATGTTCACCAAACACCATCATAGCTTCAACAAAAGCACTTCTATGAATTTCCATCCATTTAGTTCTGCAAAAAAGCCAACCGTAATACCCCTCTTATTTAGTCCTTTGTTCAAGATTCTAGCTTACAGCGTGAAGTGGAGAGAGATCTTTTTCCCCCTTTTATGGCAATATTGCTAAACCATGCAATTACACTACAATATCACCAGAGGTGAGATATGTGAATGACAGTATAATAGTTGGAGCACAGTCGGTAAACAGAGTCGTAAACCTGCAAAATGTCGAGCGCAGCACCGTGGAAAACAGCAATCTGTTTCATCTGACTGGGACATCAATCTTCAGAAAGTGTGTGATTTCAGAAAAAAAGAAAAAGAAAAGTGAAAGCCGAGTTTATAATTCAGTGCAAATGCAGAGTTGCAAAGACAGGTCTGCAGTATCTTCAGGGGGTCACAGAGACGTGCTTCCCACATCCTCACAAATATGACTGTATAATGAGAGCCGCAGCTGACACACGGAAAACAAGTGGTTGCTGCAATAGATGTTTGCCAAGAGAAAATAGACAGCCTGATTGGTCAGCTGGACGTCAAAAGGGCAGCAAAACCCAGAGCTGAAGCACAAAAGCCCTGTATGCTTTGTATCTGTAAACAATGTGGACGCGTGCACAGGCAAGTAACTAGCTTCATTCTGGTTTTCACCCCTGCTGGAGTCAGAGATTTCAGGGGCATATCAACCTCTCTTTATCTGAGGCTCGCCGCAAGGAGACAAATCATATTCCACAAAGTTGCTTGCATGAAATAACCAAGTAAAATGGCAAAGCAATTATGTCAGATAGACCTAGCTGCTGTCTAGGAGGGCCACACCTTGGCCAAGAGGTTAGCACAACAGTGGGAAAGGCTCAGTGCTCATAGGCGCCTGGTTAGCTGATATCATCCAGGAGCAATGGCTGTGCAGAAACCGAGGCGTTGTTCTCACTAAGCCTTCCCTTAAGCCCTTAAGTGCCGTGGCATCCGCCCAGAGTGAGACAGACAGACAGAGGGGTGGAGCAAAAGAGGGAGAACGAGGCAGAGAGGTAGGCTGAGATGATGTGGGGAAAAATTGCAGAACACTTGGCAAAAGACTAGAGAGTGAATACAGGAACGCGACCAATTTTCCAGTGTTAGTCAGTGCTGATTTTTCAGTGATAATCACATGGAGCTGACAAGTGATGACTGGAGAGCTGTTTGTCCACTCATGAAACAGAGATGGCTCTGGGGAGGATGTTCAAAACTATCAAATGTGTTAAATTATCTCTGCTGGGTGTGGGCTTGTGTAAACACTGGCACGGTGTTGGTTTTTACACTCGCAGAGTATAAAAGATCACTTTCAATGCAAACCCCTCCTAGTAAATATTTTGATGCTGAAGAGATACTGACATTACAACCTGAATCCTCAAAACCTGTGCAAATATGCCACGGAAATGAAAGTGAACTGACCTCCACAGTTGCCACCTGCATTGTTTTGTGAGATCAGGACCTCAGCATCTTTCTGCTATCAACTGAAAACAACACTGGTAACTTAAAATCAAATTGGAATTTAATGTATGTTTTGTTGTGCAATAATACCGTACCATGAAAATCCTGTGCTTGTTTGGTTTTGACGATGAACTTGGCCACCCTCTGCATGTTGCCTCCATCAAACACTCTTATTATCTTTTGTCTTAAAAACTCACTTAAATCCCACTGGTCCCACTGGGGGTTTGTCCTCGCTGTACAGCTGGGCTTTTTGTTCAACCCCACAGAACATTATTTTAAATTCTAGTGGAGATCTCAAGGTTTCTGAAGACATCAAATATGTGCTGCTGAATTAAAGGGAAATGTGTAAAGAAGTGATGCACAAGACATCTACATGATTTCTATTTGATGTAATGGTGCAGCCATAAAACAATGGCATCTCAATGACATCTTAAGTGAATTTTTCACTGAATGTAACGATGATGTAGCTTCAATAGAGCGTTGCAGCCAGCAGATACACAATATGTTGCACAATATGGAAATAATGTTGTTATTTTTTTGGCCCCGTCTGATGTTGAGTTGGAGGAGCACTGCAAGAGAAATAAGAGCCACAAACTGCTAATGACAACTCATTCAATTTGCAGTCTGAGATCATTTGCCACTTATAGCATCACTATCATCATCATCTTCATCATAATCTCTCCGTCTACATACTGATACGTCAACATGCAAGTGCAATGTCAGTTTGTCTCTGTGTCTGAGCTTCTTCCCTCCTGTCCTCCAGTTTAAATAGAGTCAGCTTGTTATTGGACTGTTGGGTCTAATTTCACTCAGAGCTTTCTCCTACATTCCTTCAGAATATGTGATGATGATGAGCTAAATTAGCACTGCCAATGCCTGTCTGGAATCGTGCAAGGATCATTTACATGACTCCAGAGACAGACAGAGAAAAGGAGCTTAAGAGAAAAAGGGGGGATGTGTGAGACGCTGGGGTGTAGGGAGTACTCAGCTCAAAAGGAGAGAAACTGCTTAGTCCAGGTAAAGCCATATCTACAGGCATAACGCCGTTAAAGGCAAGAAACTCGATGATGGAATGACCTTCACCCTCCAGTCAGAACTGCAGTCACTCCCTATCTTCTACCAAAAGCTGTAAATTTCTTTTCAAGGAGCACCTCACATCATTGTCTCCTATCTGAATGATCTCTCCTCTCCTTGACACACTCTCAAGTCTCTCTCTTTTCCTTTCATTTTCATTTCACAGACATTCTCTCTCACTTCACTCAGGCTCTGTGACCCTGACCCTTGACCCGATCCCTCACGATTACTTTCTTAGATTTTTGGTGATGTGGGAGTTGAAGCTTATTCTCTTCTGTTTCACTCATTTTAAGTCATTCTGAATGCGTGCAAATGCAAATCATGTTTTCCTTGTATCTCTACAAGAAAGGGAAACTTATTTGGTATATTTTGAATCGTATCCTCTCATTGTTCATCATTCGTCACAATATGCTTTCAATTTCAACCCACTGGAAAAACATGTTAACATTTCATACTGGAAATAAATCTAGCTGTAACCTCGGCTGCCTTGCCAAGGAGTTGAGACACTGTACAGGAGGTGGCCAAGTTTCACACTAATCCATATGAGCAGTATTCTCACAATATGATATTATAGCAAACAAACAAACAAACTTAAAACAACTTTGAAAATGTTTTGAACTGATATCTGAGACATATTTAGATTAATTTAAATTGTGTGTGATGTTCATATATCAGAAACGATGGAGATATATGGAGCTATGAGTGACTACAGATGTCGTCGTAGCTTTCATTTTCGGTCGTCATATCATCTATTCTCCATCGAAATATTTGTTGGGTACTATTAGTTCCAATAAGGATGATACAATCATGCAAATAAGCCAAGTAGCTGAGGACAAGCAGAACCCTTTCCCATTATGTAATGTGCATCTAGTGGAAAAAAAAATGGAAAAAACAAAAGGCTGAAGTGCACATAATTATTCATTATAAAATGGTCTGTTTTGACAGCTGAAGCCTCACCTGTGGGTTTGCTGAAAGGCTGGCTGGGTAGGAGCAAGGGCTTGCCATTTAGATCCTGAGCACTGATGAGTGAGTCAGCCTGTGTGCTGACATTATGGGACCCCTATTGCTCCTCTTTCCCTCTCTCTCTCTCTGTGTCTATCCCACCCCCACTGTCTGCTTTTACTTCCTTGACACTTCAAATCTCTCATCCTCACTCCACTGTCAGCTGCCCTGCTCTCCTCATTTCTTCCGCAGCACCGACTCTCCCCCTCTTGGCCTTCATGTCTCTTCTCCATTCTCTCCATCTGCTTTTACTGCAAAAAGCAAAATAGCTGCTGCAGTCGGAGCCCTGTCACTAAGACTTAAAGTTCTCTCCCCCTCTCAGTTTAGACTCACTCCATTTTACTGCCAAAACAGACATGACTACAATAACAGACCTCAATTAGAGGATTTAAACTTTATCTGAAAACTAGTTCGCTCCTCTTTCCCCCCTAGTTTCTCAGCCTTCAAGTTTAAAGGACCAGTGATTTTTCTTGTTTAGCATTACATCTACAAAATGTATGCACTTTTTTCCCAAATCAAGCAGTCATATTTTAGAAAGCAGGTGTTGTTTTTCCTGACTTTCTTCACACTTTATTCCACCACCATGATAAAGTCGTCCACATGAGTTTTCCTAAAAGCAGCAGCACTGTTGTGTTTTGATGACTTGAAACTTGAAAGTGAAACACTCTCTCCGCCAGAAAACAGTCCTTGGGAAAATAACTTGATGCAATGTAAAATGTGGATATATTGTAGTAAATGGGCCCACCATTCAAAATCACTGGTACGGGCCAGCGTATAACGGCAAGTTAGTTTTTCCATCAGAAAACAGACCACTAACAGCCAACAAACAGCCGTCACGTAAGCTCCTTCCATCCACATGACGTTACATCCCCCTGTTGGATTTCCCATTGGTGGATTTCATGGATGCTGCCGTGATGTCTGCAGCCAAGCACCCTTGAAACAGGAACAATAATCTGGTGTGACCGACCGCCTCCCAACCACATCTGGTTTCCTTCCTCTTGTCAGCTTCCAGAAAAACCCTCCAGAGAATATGAGCTGAGACTGAAATAGGCGCGCTACAAATTCTTACACAGATGAGACAAAAATGTAAACATTCATCGGTATCACGGGACACGACAATGTGGGGGTGGGGATGCTGGAGTGTGATATGACATGATTAGTCATTTTCTTCTCAGAGGGAGGAGGGTTCAGAGGCAATGGAGTGCCACTTCTCTGCAACCATGAGAGACTGGTGCTGGCAAAGAGGGCCACACTGCTGCACAGCGCACACACACACACACACACACACACACACACACACACAGTCTTAACACTTGGACACACACACGCCACAGCGTGAGCTCAATTTCAACTTGAGGTGCTGCTGCATGTTTGAGCTCATCTTTGAACAAACACATGGGCACTGACTCATGATTTAGGAGAAGAAGGAGGCAGGCAACACGCACAGCCCCGACGTAAACTCACTCCAACTGCACTGCCACTGCCACTGCCACTACGACAGACACCACTTCCAGCCTCTGCCTATCTCAAAAACCCTCCACTCTTGAGTTCCCCTTATCTCTTGGCAGCGCTCAGCATGGTTTTCATTTGAAATCTGCCACAAATATACTTCTCAGTTCCCTTGCTGCTGGATTAAAAACCTTGCATCTCCAGAAACCCAGGTTTTCGGCCTTTAACGGTCTAATTAATGGCCACATATAGCTGAAACTTTCCATTAGATGCTCCATGGAAAACGCTCCATGGCCTGGAGGTATGAAACTTACTTAGCTGTGGCACATAAAGGCCAAATGACAAAGCACCATACCTGGAGCTAGAGAGGGAACCAGCAGTTGTATTGTTGCCGCTCTTTCAGCGGTATTGAACGTGGTAGTAGATAATGGCTTCAATAGACCTGTGTGAGAGAAATGGGGAGATTTCCCCCAGAAGCTTTTTATCTCGTCCCCCCGCAACCCCAGCACACACACACACACACACACACACACACACAGTAACACCCTGCTGGTTCCCTGCAGGCTTTCATCCCCACTCTCATCTGAACAGGCTGAATTAGGCAGACAAACGTGTACACGCTCACATGCAGGACAAACACACATACACACACCCCTCCGCCTCCCTTCCAGTGGTCAGCAACAAGACAGAGTGTCTCTATTAGTATCAAAGCTGCTCTGTCAATGTAACAGATGGGTTTGCCACTTCTCAGGGGGGGTGCTGAGATTTTACTCTGACTGTCCTGTAGTCTACTGTACCTTGCCTCATCTAATTGGACAGCAGAGCGCATGGAGCGAGCCAGTAAATCATGTCACTATCATGTATTTATAGATGAGGTCATGTAACACTAGTGCTGATGGCAGCCACATAACATCTATATATGACCCCTGTTACCATGCCAGCTGTTGGCAGGATGCCAGAGAAATGAGATGGACACGGAGCAGAGCGAGGAGTAAACGAGAGATAGAGGGAGCGAGAGAGGAAGTGACAACGTCATTATCGTTGCGCGCACAGAGACGCTGACATCTACAGACATATTGCTTTGAGTCTGGCCGTGACACGTTACAACACTATTGATGTGCATGCTGAGGATCCCCGACAGCTCCTGATGTGCTTGTGGAAATAAGAAATCTTCAGGGACGACAGCCGCGGCGCAAAATCACATAACCTCCAGCGGTGACTCGGGTTCCCTGCCACGCATTCCTGATTTGGCCAGACACCAGAGTTATAGCACAGGGAACCACTCTGGACAGTGTCTCTGACAGTAACAGCGCTCGCCACAAATAGCGAAAGCAAATTCCCTGCATTCCTGAAATTCTGTGTGGTTGGCTGTTTGGCGTCGACCTCAAGGCCAGACATTCTTCTCCGCATGGCTCCCCGGGCGGCTGAACTTCCTTTTCGAAACCCAATCCATACAGAGGCTCCCCGGGATGCTTCTGCAGACCAGCATCATCGCAGTCAGAATCAGATCAGAGTAAACTTCAGAGTCATTCCAAGTACATTATACATACAAGAAATTAGGCTCGGATATAGGTGTGTTTACGCTGAAAACGACAGTAATGCCACACCTGCGCCTCACACCCTCCCAAAGTTTGGTTTCCTGCAATAAATGGGTCACCTGTACGCCACCTTGAATCAGCTTTGTTTTCTGGGATTCAAAGATCACACAATCATTGAAATTCCACAAGCAAACTATAATCGTCCCCCTTGCAGAATTGAAGAAATGAATCCCTATAACAGATATTTTCTCCTCAGTGAGGGGGGACTAGAAGAATGAAGGACTCAACAATGAAAAAATATGCAATTGCATTAGTTTGACAGTTTAAAGGGTTTCATGAGTGCTGGGGCGGCTGTAGTCGCCTGAAGGGAAATCACTCGAGAGGATGTGCAGGACCGCCACCCAGAAGTAGAGGTCTTGTGCGTGTGTGTGTGTGTCAGTATGTGTGTGTGTGTGTGCTTGTCTATGTGTGTATGTGGATTTATTTTTATATTACTTTTATTTTTTCTTCAGGCAGGTCAATTAAGGGCAGATTTGAATTTATGTTGATAGCTCAGCTGAAGGCGCTTTCAGGGCTGCAATTTGTGTTCTGCCTCTTGTGTGTGTTTGTGTATATGAGCTTGTGTGCATTTCATGTGTAATGTTAAAAAAAACGAGTGAATCCATGAGCTGTGTTGCTGCTTGTATGTGTGTGTGTGTGAGCCAACTGAAAGGACTGTATCCTAATGTATGGATGGTGTATTTATACATGTGTATATGCATTAACTCAGACACACACGTGTCCGGGATGGAGTCTGGTGACTCCTGTCACCACTGTGCTGGGCAGAGAGGATAGGTGATGTGTCCCTTTTTAGAAGCCCATAAAAACGGCCCGGCATGCTATAAAGCATGCATCAGCGCCCCTCTCTCTCTCTCTCTTTCTCTCTCTTTCCCTCTCTCCCTCCCTCCCTCCGTCCCTCATTGGCTTTAAGAGGGGGACATCGAGGCACAGCACTGTTAACCTGTGTTCTCAATCTCTCTGTCACATGAAATGAACAAGCTCCCGGGGAGCTGGAGTTTGCAAAGTCAGTCCATGGTCATATTGTCCTGCCGCCTGCTCCTCATCTCGCAGAATTACAGCTGTTTGACACAGGACGCCGAGCAGAGCGATCGCTCGAGCAGAACGGATTTGTGCTGCATTTGTGTTCGAGTCTGACTTTTTAATGCATTCAAAATAAAACAAAGAGCTGGAAAACAAATCCACATGGCAACGATAAAATAAAATGGACAAGATCACAGTGATACAAGAAAAATACTTCAGCACAGAAATTTGAGCTCTGTCAGCCATTAAATATTTATATCACCTCAGACTGTATGTCATCTAAAAATATTTTGAACTATTTACCACTGAATATTTAATTTGTATTTGACCAATCACCTGTTTACATTATACAGGCTTTATCTGCAAGAGCACCACTTGTGTGAACCTATAAAATGGCCTTGAGGTGGGAAAAAAAGCTTGACTTGGGTGAGACCATTGCACAACTGTTCTGCAACCACCTTTGATTTACACCAAAGTGACACTTGGGATGTTTATCCCACATTTGGTACATTTTTCCCGCACCCTTAGTCCCAGCCTCGTAGGTCCAAAAAACTCTGGCTGACTGCTAGATGTTGGCTTTCCCCAGGAGACCAGGGTTCACTTGTGGTCCAGCGTTCATGCAACAGAAAGATTCATGTTTACAGAAAAGTGTTATAACTCAAAAGAGAAGAGACTTGGTCTAAAGGCTGGTGCGAGTACTGGCACTGGTATTTTGTCCAAACTGACTGAAGCTACGCTCCAGATCTTAGATTGTGGACCGTGGATCACACTTGCAGTATACACATCCATGTTTGTGGCAAAAATGATAAAGTATCTATAAAACGTAGTTCCATTTTTTTGTAAAACACAAATCCAGTGAAAGACAACAGCCTACACTCTGTGTGTCTATATCAAAGTCATATTAGTGTTTCATGGGCTGTTTGTGTCTTACAGCCCAAACTCCCCGGCCTCCCTACGCTATACGTCACTGTCATTGTGGCAGATAATGGCCTATGTGTGTGCGTGTGTACATGTGTACGTGTTTGAGGAAATGGAGATTCATAGGAATGGAATGCAATGAGAAACATCTCTATCCAAGACAGCTGTGTCTGAGATGGAGCAAGATTGATGGGAATGGTTGGGGAGACTGGAATTCTCTCCGGCCAGCCAAAACAAGACAAAGACGCTTAGAAATCCATTTCCACAGCCGTCCACTCACAGCGGCCCGAGGGCTGGGCTCCCTCGCTCACAGAACAGACCTTCTCTATCACGGTTTTCATGCTGCAATGATTGATAGAAAGTCAAGAGTAAAGATGGGAACAATTACATGCTGGAAAACGGAGTAGGCAGGGTGATGTGATGCAGCACCTCAAACTAGGTTCTTCCTTTTACCACCTTCAAAAAAAATGCCAGTTGCTGATTCCTAATGTAAGTTTCAACCTGACAGCCCGAGAGCTATTGCAATTTTGTTTTTCTTTCTTGTAAATCAAATCAATAAACCTTCTACCTACCCTATAAAGCAACTTCATACTCATTTTTCCTCTTTTTTGCCAGACCGCCCAAGCGTACATGACCCTGAGTTGAGCTCTCGGCTGTAGCTAGCAAACTGTCATTCATGTGAGCCAGCTACATCTGTAAAATGTTTTCTCTGGTATAATTATTACACAATTCAAAGACTGAAAACCAATTATAAGAGGCTTGGAGAATGACCAGTCATGGACAGATAAATACTCGACAGGCTGAGGCTGCAGTTTCAGCTAAATTCACCAATTTACCTGCTGATGCTCCTGTGTTTCCAGAGCTTCTCGCTAATTTCACCCGCCTCTCAAATCAAACCTGATTTGCCACCAGGCTGACAGACTGATAGGCCTTTACAGAGCTGTCATTTTTATCCTTGTCATTATAATGTGTTGCATAAGAATGCTGCGATGGATAATAAATACTGCGTCAGCCACATGAAAGCAAAAAAAACCCTCTGTGCTGTAATGACAAATTTTAGAAGAGACAAAATTCATGCAGGTGTGATGGAAAAACAGGTGGGCAACATTCATATCTGAGTAACAACTGTCAGCTATGCCTGTTATGGCCCGCTTCCATTTTTAGATTAGTCATTTGATGTCTCATTTAGTTCAAAGTGCCCACCCAAATCAAAAGCATAATTATTCTATTAGTGAGCTTTTTTGTAAATGCAAATGATAATCTGCAAAGTTTTCAGAAATGTCTGCTTCACTAATCTCTATCACTACACTAATTCAAACTATACACAGTTCTTTATACACCTTTAACACCCAGTAATATACTTTACAGGTCGTGATGCATTTTATGTTTCCTGCAACAGCAGTTTGCTTGAGAACTGGCTAGACACCATGATCAGAAATAACCAGCATGGCTGTGAGCATCAACAACAGACACTCAACAAAAAAATGAATTTAATCACTCAGAGGAAGGTAGGAGTACTAAAAAGGAAAGGAAAAGTACAGTGAATATCAACATGACCTTCCAGATGAAAAGCAGGATGAGGAACAATGCAGATGTGCCTCTTTTTCTTTCGGACGGGTACATTTTACGACAGTTTCTTAGCTGCAGTCTACATTGACTGTCTTTACAAGCAAAAAGCAATGACTGCATATCACTAAAGGTGTCACCAAGTTCAAGAAAAACAAGATTATAATTTGGAGATTATCACTAAAACGTGACAGCTGCACAACAAATGCCCCTTTTCCACTAGTAACTACTCAGCTCGACTCAGCTCGACTCAGCTCGCCTCTACTCGCCTCGACACGGTTTGGTTGGTTTTCCATTACAGTTGAGTAGCACCTCGCCGTGGGTGGAGTCGTCATAGCAAGGCGGCGCACCGTCCAGCTCCCTCTGGATTCTTTGGGCCGCCACCAGGCACAGAAAAGTCTCCACCTCTTCTACCGGTTTGCTTGCCATTTTCCGACTTTGCCAACTTCAGTGACGATCAATGCGCACGGTCGCTGTTGCCGTTTTGTTTTTGTTTTTTTAATGTCGGGTTTTGTTTTCGTGCAGGAGTCGCTCTTGTCACTCTCTGTCCAATCAGTGGCCTGCACGGCGTTCACGTCACATTTTCGGCTCCCCCC
>OMLB01043640.1:0-18789 GCA_900302555.1 Myripristis jacobus | reverse complement strand
CTCTCTCTCTCTCTCTCTCTCTCTCTCTCTCTCTCTCTCTCTCTCTCTCTCACACACACACACACACACACACACACACACACACACTGAAGTTTGCATTCTGATCAACACTTCAAAAAAGGTCATTCACTTGACATTGTCCTTACATTACTCTGTTAGCACTATAGTACTAGTACTGGCAGCAGTAATGTAGAATCAGTACAAGCGGATGCAACAGGAATAACAGGCGTAGTAATAGTTGTTGTATTTCTGTAGTAGGCTACTAGTAGAAGAAATGACAGTGGTACTATTGTAACAGTAGTAGTAGTAACAACAGGCCTAGTAAGAACAGTAACGGTAAAGTAAGTACGTTTTTTCTGAAAGTTTAAATACTAATAGAGTTTCTTGAAGCTCTGTGGCCGATGCATTTACCAAGTGAGTTAAACCGAGTGCAAGCTCTCTGCCTCACACTCAGTTTGACATGTTATGACACACTTTTTGCAAAACTGTAAACACTGCTCTCCACATTGCTGCACTAGTTTGCCAATCGCCTTTCCATGTTCACATGAGGAAAAACACTTTTATATGGATAATGGGTTCACTTACAAATCAGGACTGGAGCCACAATGGAGGCCAGTGTTGGACAGAGAGGAAGAGGGGTGAGGAGGAGGAGGAGGAAGATGGGGAAGAGGAGGAGGAGGAGGTGAAGAAGTAAGATGAAGTCTTATGGCCAGACCCAGGGCCTATTTTTTTGGGTCTTTTTTTCTAGCACAAATGTTTTTCCTCTGTGCTTTTGTTGTAAGATAGCTGTGTGTGTGTGTGTGTGTGTTTACTACATATATGACAAAACTATATTGCAAACTTTTACCCTGCAGTGAAAAAGCAAAAGCCACAAGTGTCTTCCATTCATTCTCAGTGTGCAGCTGGTGCTTGGTGTGCATATTCATATGCTTGGTGTATCTTATACTAACGCAAAACCACATTTTTTAAGAGTTTGAGGAGTTTTGCAAGAATGTTTAGCTGGTTTGGTGTGACGTTTTGTGGTTAGTGTGCAGAGTTTTGCGAGAAAAAATAGCCTGTAGTTTCAAAGATAGCGCTAAAGCAATCAGACAAAACTAACAGTGGTAGTCGCGGTAGGCCTCCGAATAGCGGTAGATAAAGTAGGACGCGCAGCAGAAATAATAAATTTAGCGGTAATATGCATAAAAGCAGCAGCAGTGGTGCTACTAGGAGTATTTGTAGTTGTAGTACTCTGGCAAGAGAACCGTGCATGTATTAGGAGAAGTAACTATTTAATCGTCATCGCCGCCGTCTGATTATTTCCCAGTAACAATGTTGGTATCCAAATCACTGCGCATGCGCGTCCGGCGGTTCGCGGTTGCGCCAACTGGTAGAGGATGTTGCTAGCAGCCAGTGTTGATGCACAGCATTTTTCACAACAATAACACCAACCAAATTTACATCTTCACATCCCTGATTTACGGAGTATATCTTACGAACGATATCGGCAAGCGTGCATCGGACCACGCCACATCGAATCTGCTTGCACGTTTTTCGCTACACGCTGTGTTGACAATGGGAGCGGACGGGTTTGCAGATTTACAAGGCTCCTTTTTGCAGGAGCAGAAGCAAGAATCATGGCTGGCCAGCTAGGCCGCAGATGGATTTTGTAGCTAGCAACAACAGTCGCTTAACGTAAAATATTGTGTGTCGGCTCGGCGCTAGTCCGCGGCGAGTGGTGCTAGGAAAAACCTTCTTTTAAGGAATTAGTTACGTTTGTTTTTGTTGTCTTTTTGGACCAAGCAGGCAGGCTAGGCAGCCCGCTAGCCTCGCAACCTTGACTGGTTGACGTCTTGTCTTCGCCGTTAGCTCTGTTAGCCAGCTAACGCTAGCTAGCATTGATTGGCCAGCCGTCTGCGGGCCGAAAATAGTTGTAAAAAGAAAGTTATCCCGGGATCTGCGCTCGACATTGTGTTCCTAGTAGGCATTTGTATCGCATATTCGTTTTGCAACGTCTACTCCTGGATGAATGTGGGACAAAATGGAGACCCCGACGATTGTGTACGATCTGGATACCTCTGGGGGCTTAATGGAGGTGAGGCTGATGAGCTTGGAGGCCTTGTATTGTTGGAATAAGTAGTTACTGTGAATGTTTCTATTCTTTCACACAGTATGAAACTATATTATCTGCTGTCAATGGCAGTCTGCTGTCAAGCGCCACTGAGTTGGTAGTTTGGGCTCCCGGCGGAGGCCAGAAGTTAGTCCCTGAACTGAGCTCGAAATGGCTCGGTGAGCAGGGAGCAGTATGCTTTCCACCCACGTAGTCAACCCAGCAGACACGGTGAGCAGTTGTGAGCTTTTTTCTGAAATTGTTGATCAACTTTTACAGCAAATCCAAACATTGCTGGCGCCCCCCAAATCCGAGGAGGTGGAGAAGCGGAGTCGGAAGCTGGTGAGGGACGTGCGGAGGAGCGGCAGGGCCACCAACCACGACACCTGTGATAGCTGCCGGGAGGGAGGAGACCTGCTCTGCTGCGACCACTGTCCGGCAGCCTTCCATCTCCAGTGCTGGTAAGCCACGCCGGACAAAGCAGCTGTGCACAGACTGCTGGATGCAAAATGTAAAGGCTTGTGACTTGGAGTGTGTCTTGGTGGCAGCACAAAGATCCAGGGGGGTGCTCCGGGTGAGGGAGCTTTGTTCGCCCCACTGCGCCCCGCTGTGGAGATGGCAGCGGACATTGCTGGGAAAAAGTCCAACAGTCTAAGGCTGTTTAATCGTACTTCATCGACCTGAACCACACATTTTCCCATTCATACGGGGTCGATCTTCATTTCGTCATACACCCTACACACAAATCAAACCTTAGTTTTCTTAATATACCATCATTAGTTTGCCTCTTCCACCTAAATGTACAGAGGAATGTGTCAGCTGGCAGTGTGTAACAGCAATGAAAGCTGATTTTTTAGAAGTGCTGCTCAATAAAATACTTTGTACCCGGTTCGGCAGTGCCTGGTATCTGATGTCATGCTCTGCGAGGTGTGTTACTGTCATCGATTAACAAGGTAGTGGCATATACCGGGTTTATGAATGGAGTTTGGTTGGATGTGTCGTTGTGGATCTGAGCGTTTCTTGCCATTGAAACAGCGGAATGTTACTTTAAAGGTGGGTGGGCGGAACGTTTTAGCGTCATTTCTCTGGCTTGTAAAATGCCAGGCTTCATCAAGACCATGACGTGGTTATCAATTAAAATGCATGTTAATCACTGGCAGGGGGTTATACGACACGTTTGTCCGTAGTTGTGCGTCCATTCTGAGCAGAAATCGGCCAAAGTAAGCGCTTGCAGGCGGTCCTCCCCTCCTGTCGCGGCTGCAGGCTGTGGAGCTGCCGCTGCTAAAAATGGAGTCGAGGCTGCTTCTGTTTACAATATGGCGACCTCCCTGAATTTTTTTCGACTCCAGCGCCATCTTACCATCCCTTAAAAAATAGACTTGGATGTAAAAGGTGCACAGCTGTAACAGACGAAGCGTTTGGTCCAGTTTTTGAATCGGAGACGATGCCCGGTGTATTTAGTGGCAGGGCTGATCCGCAGGCCTCGCAGGCTGCCACATTCAGGCGTTTCTAACACACCGCCGGCTTTTTCTGCCTTCTCCTCGCCTCTGTCGCTTCTGCACGATCATATGAACCGTGACCCTGGAAAGAGTTGAGACAGTATCAGTCTGAGTGGAAGCTAGACAATAAGATTAAAATCGACGTTTCTATGTGTTCATTAATACAGACATCAAATAAGGTCAATCTTAATCAGAATTTGTTCTTAAGCACGCCACAGCACAATGCATGGATCCATACTATCCCCAGTCTCTGACCTTGTCTTAGCCTTTGCATGTTGGATGTTTTAGGCTGTAATATGTAGAGCTGGTTACATAAATAATCTTGTGCATTAAAAACCAAGATGGTCCCAGGTGGTTCCACCAACCCGTTGTCTCATTCTTGCATATCCACGGCTAGACAGAATTTGCCAGCAGTAAATTCCTCTGTGTCTGCATGTGTTTTCATTTTGAAATTATGTGAGCTCCTTTATCTTGAAGAAACAAAAAAGTTATTGTTGGTCGTTTTGTGACTAGAATACTAGAATGGCTACAACTGATGGTTACAGCATGGATATTCAGACAGCTGAACAGAATGCATGTTTATATACCTCTTCACACAGATGATATTGTGCGGCTCAGCTGTTGCAACACAGTAAAAACAATTTGCAAATTGGATTAAGCTAAAATCACTGTATGTTTTCCATCATTGCTCTGTGCTGTTTCTAAAATCGAATGCAATAACATAATCCGTCCACTAGATGGAGACAGAGTGAATTTAGATTAAAACACTCAAAGTTGTCTGCTCTGAGGTTTCTTCATTGAGGAGCGAAGGTTTTAAATGGTAACTTGGCTGTTACCGCTGTGTTACAAGACAGAGCTTCTGACTCTGGACTGATGCTTAAGAACTGGATGAATGTCTGTGGCTTTGATAATGTCCCAGATAAATGTTGTGGGTTACCTAACAAGCTGAACACTGACCATAGTCTTCCTCCTCTACCCACAGCAACCCACCCCTAAGTGAGGAGATGCTTCCTCCTGGGGAATGGATGTGTCATCGCTGTAACGTTCGTAAAAAGGTGAACAGCATGTCTTCAGTTTTGCAAACTGGTTTTCCTTTGCTGTCTTTGTTATCATTTCTAAACAACTACATAAAAACTCTGTATGCTATATTTCATCAGTACCTGATAATTCAGGTACTTAAAATACTTACAGTTATCCAAAGCCTTCAGTGGACGAAGATTGCAAGAAGTCTCTAATTCTCTTTCTCTCTCTCTCTCTCTCTCTCTCTCTCTCTCTCTCTCTCTCTCTCTCTGTCTGTTGTGTTTTTCTTAGAAGCGAGAGCAGAAGTCAGAGCAGACCAACGGTCTGCCAGAACGATCCCTGTCAAAGCGCTCAGCCTCCCCAGCTGTGGAGCTGGAGCTCAACGCCGGCCCTCTGCGACTGGACGGCCTTCCCCCAGGGGCCGGGGCGGCAGGACCTGGTCTGAGGGTGGCCCAGGTCCGTCTCCTTGATCGCAGGACCAGCAGCAGACCCAGCAGCCGGCCCGGCACGCCCACCTCCAACACCTCCTCCACCCCGACGCCCTCAGAGGAGCAGAATGACGGAGAGGAGGAGACAGCAGAGCCCGAGGAAGAGGTTCAGGGTTCTGAACTCGAGAGCGCCACCCTGTCCACCCCGACACCACGCCTCCTCAAGAGGCCCTTCCAGCTCCTCATAGCTGCTGCCATGGAGAGAAACCCCACCCAGTTTCAGCTGCCAAATGAGCTTACCTGCACCACTGCACTGCCAGGTTAGTCATGTTGACCACCTACGTTTAGCCTGGGACGTAGGGACATATCTCAGGATTCAGGTTGTTGCAGCGAATTTGGTGACAAGGTTTTTACTGCATGGTAAAATCTTGTCCTGGCTGCTAAAATGTGCTTGTCAGCCACCAAAGGACATAAATATCTTTTTTTAAATTGAAGTCAAAGCAAGTAAAAGTCCATTTTAAGATGCAATGTGTTTGTGGCAAAGTACGATTGGAGTCACACCAGATAACCTCAGTCATTTCCCACGGTGAACTTAAATTATGCGCTTGCTCAACGTCTGGTGAGTGCATTATTCTAGATCATGTTCCAGTAATAATAAAACAAAAATTCCAGCCTAATTAATTGACCTTGTGTAATATGGTAGGCCTACTAGTGTGATTTTACTGATAAGTACTTGCAAATCCAAACTGTCCACTGCTGTCCATCACAGCGATACACATCAGTGACTTAAGAGAAAAACACACGCCAGAGAATTCATTTTGACAATAGCAAGGATTATTCACTGTTAATGGACTTGGGGTAATGAACATATTCAGCCAAGAAAAAAAAATTGAAAATGACAAATAGCAAAAAACATCACACAAGTATTCATTATTAAGACGTGAGCCACAGACAACTTAAAATGCAATGTGAAATACTTTTGCAGATGAGCAAAGATTTTATGAAGTGTTTGTGGTCTTTCTCCTTCCATGGACTGAATGCCATCTCCATGTGAAGACACACGTTTATAACTGAACTGTGCGTTACCCACCATCACTACTCATTAGCATATCGTATTTTATTGACATGAATTACCGATAAGGTCAGTTGTGAAAGCTTTCCTGTGGGGCAGCGTATGAAATAAATGAGCTTTGCAGCTTTGTGGAATGGCAGGAGCATCCATTTTAACGTCGCCAGTTTGACCAGGTCAGGCATTTTAATGTTAGGAGCTGCTGCTGGATAGGGCTGAATTATATGGTGGGGGAAAAAGTCATATTGCGAATAGTTTTTACAGATATTTAGATATGATCTATGTTTTACAAATGATTTTGGGGTTAACAAAGCATATGACTGACAGAGGGTGCATATCATTCTGTTGGTGTATTGGAGAGAAAGCCGGTTGTAGCAACAAGTGATGTTATGGATAACAAGATACGAATTGTAACGTCTTTGAATCTTAGACCGGTTAATGACAGCGAAAAGCCCAACGTAATGTTTCACGTGTCCAGCTGATGTTTATAACCATACCATCACTCATCTTGTGAACAAGGATGTCATAGAAATCTGCATGTATGTTTTTGGCTGACTGGGCTTAACAACAAACCTGCGCTACAGACACCTGCATTTTTTTTATCGTCTCCTTTGTCTACTCGACCCTCTTTATCGCCTGCAGGCACAATTTTTGTACCGTTGCTTTGAAAAGGACCAGATCCTGATGGCATCTGGTAGTATTTCAGATGTCTGTGGCAGCCACACACGCAACACGCTGACATTTTCTGGTCTAAAAGTTTGCCAAAATAAAATGTGAATGAACTAATTCTGCTTGGTGTACCAGCCTCTGTAGTGATACAGCCAAACTTCTGTTGCGTGTGTGTGTGTATGTCTTTTGAGTTACATTGGCCTTAAGCCCCTCTGTTGGATGTTCTGGTTGGACAGCTTGAATAGCTGAATAATTATGTTTTTGGATAAAATATGTTTAATAGCTTTGATCATCACCTTTCATAGAATTAAAGTAAGAGACCCAGCCACTTGCAGAGATCTCTGTTGGGGACAAATTAAGTGGTGAATTAAAACTGACCACTTTATGTGTCTGTTTTAGTGCTCTTAGCCATGGAACATAGTAAAAGTGGGTATGCAAAGCTAAAGAGTGCCACAGCCAGCACATTGTTATGTTAATCTGTGCCAAAAAACTGGCGTGTATAACAGCATAAAATTGGAATAGAAAGGCTTTGGATGTTAAATTGGCCGCGATGACAAAGCCAGGCTGGCTGTGCTGAGGCACCACCTAAGCCTCTTTTTGAGCCAGGAAAAACCCTGGCTAAGCCATGCTTAAAGGAAAAATCCACCCTAAAACACCGCACCACCATTAAAATAACAACTACTGATGATGGACTCTGAGTTTCTGGGTTCATTTTGCTATTTGGTGGTGTATTTTTCTTATTCGTGTTGACCACTTGCCAGACATTAACACAGAAGCAGGCGACAGAAAATTGTCCAGCTATCTAAAATGAGAAGTCCATTGTAGAAGAGATAGAGATACCAGGCCCTTTTGTCCGGATTGTGATGTAGCTACAGGAGGCGTTGGGTTTGGAGAAAAAGGTGCGGCGGCAATCAGACACATCCAAGTGTTCACCAGTGGGTTGAACCAACCTCTTCATTTGATTCAACAAGTCCACCCCCCTTCTCTAAGGGCTGTCAAAAGTCATTCTGGAAGACATAGAAAACAGAGTGGACTGAAACAGACAAAGCACAATGAGATCAAAAACCAAATCAAACATCATGATATTTTTGACCCAAAGCCTCAACATTGATTTTTGTGGCAGTGTTGTAAGGATGACTATTGGTGCGTACGATATTTACACAATGAGGGGTTATGATTTATTTGTGAATTTAGTGACACCTTGCAGTCTATAGAGTTTGGGGATGAGCTGACAACACAACAGATGCGCAAACCTCCTCAGTTCCAGCCGATTCACAAGACATGAAAACCGACGTCTTGTTGTCCTCATCAGCCAGCACAAAACACAAAGATAGCGCAAAAAAAAAGTCTAGTGGACTGAAGCAACCTCGTGTTGCCTGACATGCAGGTCCAGTTCTGGAGAGGTGCAGGACGCGTGGGCGGCAGCCCCTGCAGGAGCCACACACCTGCAGCGTGGCTGTTGCAGCCTTTTAACAGAAAAGTAAAAGGCCTCGCTAATTGAAGAAATAGTGCTCCATATGGTGTATTCACGGCACTATTGTTGCCTGGAAAAAAGTTGTGCCAACATCGGAAAGTGTGTGCAGATAGCCTGTAGACTCCATCCAACACTTGTATTTTACAGTCATATTTTACATTTTGTTAAGTTTAATTGAAAATTTGCAGTTCCGAATTAAAGGAGAAAAATAACATCCTTTTATTTATCAAGTATAATTAAAAATATAATAAGATATAGGCCTCTCCATGTGGCCTTCAGAAAATAGGCTATATTGTGATAAATATTGTTGTTGGAATATGAAATCGCCTGTATCGTGATTTGAGATTTAGGTCATATCGCACAGCCCTAATGACCAAGCAGGTCGAGGCAAACAAAGGAACAGCTACAGTAATGGGTGTCACAGTATTACACTGTCAAAAATCCCTGACAGTATCTACTCTTACATGGTGATGTTGAATCTGAGAGTGGGTTTTTCCTCATTTTGTCCAATTTGTCTCGCTCTCCAGGCAGCAGTAAACGGAGGAGGAAAGAGGAGTTGCTGGGTAAGCCGTTCAGGAGGCCTCAGCATGAACTGGACCCCAACGGCCTGGTCCCCCTGCCGGTCAAAGTGTGCTTCTCTTGTAGCAGGTCAGTACTGCAGAGCTCCCGTTCGTGTTTGCATGGACACTGGAGATGCAGATGATAACCCTTGACATTGCAGATGAAAGCTTTGACATTTTTCCACCAGATGACTGCCTGCTGTCCTTTCATGTTTCTCTGGTAGGAGTTGCAGGATGGCACCGCTGATCCAGTGCGACTATTGTCCCCTTCTGTTCCACATGGACTGTCTGGACCCTCCGCTCACCGCCTTACCTGCCGGCAAATGGATGTGCCCAAACCATGTCGAGCATTTAGTGGTAAGAGGCAGGCTACTGGCTGTCGGAGCCAAGATTTGATTGAATATTTATCATGTTTTCTGTTGAAATGGCCTTTTCTCAGTAAAACCAAAGAGTAGTTTCTCCTGCCTGTGACTGGGGCGATAAAAATGATAAATTTATTTGTGATTTCATAAACTATGTCTAAAATATAGTTGTGTATAAAAGATGAGAAGATGAGATGATGATTTGTAGGGAGGGGCATCAGCATTCACATTACCTTGCAAGTCAACGATACTTGGGTGCAGATTGAATACGTGTTGCGATTCTGTAAATATTGCATTTTGTAAGTACTCTGATTCGATATTGTGCCATTTTGGACGAAGTTAAAGACTTTTTAACAACAAAGAATAAAAATATAAATAAAAAGGACACATGAATCTATTTTCTGCATATATGCAACTACTGTATTGTACTTTGTATTTACTTTGGTTTAAATTGAGGACAAAATATCTTTTCAGGTCCAGCATGTTCCTTCTAACCTGCTGCTCTCTGTTGTCCAGCTGAACCAGAGGACTTTGAGCCTGTCCAGTCGCTGTCAGCTCTTTGACCAGTTCCAAGACAGGATGTCCCAGCACGCCGTCAAGGTGGACTTCCTGCGCCGGGTCCACCGGCGAAACATACCCAACCGGCGCACGACTCACCAGCACAACAAGAAGACTATCAAGGTAGACGGGCTGCCTCAGAGTGAAACTGTAGTTGTTCAGGCAACCGCTGCTTTATCAGTTTTTCCGCAGGCTGACAGTTTAGGTTGCTCTTTATTATTGAACTGATTGTGTTTTGGCTGAATTCCTGGGTCTTTACGAACCAAGCACCTCTTTGTTTATGTGTTGAGGTCTCTTATTCTTCTCATTCTACTATTAGTTAAAGGGCCATACCAGTGATTTTACATGTTTAGTGTATATACCTACCAAAGGTATTTAACTATTGTGTCTGCTAATCTTTTCAGAACGCCGATATAATTTTTCCTCCCTTTTCTCCAGCTGTTGGTTTCCATTCATTCCACCATGATATGAAAATGAACAGCGACTTAAAAACTTCTTCACACCAGTATTCCATCAGTGTAATAAAACTGTCCACATCTGTTTTCCTAAAGCAGCAGCACTGTTGTGTGTTGATGACTTGAAATTGGGTTGTAAAGTAGTCCCCTGAGAAATATTTGCTGTACACAGCCAATTATCAGTTGCATGATTTATGAATGGCCGTCTTTCTTAGCCACAGTAGCTGAACGTTATAAAGCAGGCACTGTGTTGTGAAATCTGTAGTATCCCCACATGATTTGTAAAATGTGGGTAGATTGTACCAAACATTTGTCATTTGTCGCAAAATCACTGGCATGGTACTTCAACTTAGGACCGCAAGATTAGCTAATATACTTCCACCTGATAAGTGCTTTTTTTGTTAAGTAGTTATAATAACACAGCTGATTAGAACTAGGTTTCCTTGTCAGAATACATACATTTAAGCTACATGTCTAACTTCTGACTCTATTCCGTGTGTCAGCTCTGCAAGCACAACTTAAGGAAAGTGAATAGCAAAAAAATGATATATCATAGACACAACAGCATCAACTCATCAATTGTGGGTGTTTTTTGTGTTGTTGTTTTTTTATATATACATCAATGAGACCACGTTTGAATGCCAACTTGGTACACCACGGCACCTGAAATGAAGCCAAAAACAAAATTTACTCAGGTGGTTGTTCATCTGCCTTGGCAGGCAACTCAAATCAAATCAATATTTGGGAAATCCCTGTCTTTCAGTAACACTGAAGTATGTGAGAATAGTGTGCATTCAAGGGTGTAGAGAAGAAGAGGCTATATTTCTAAGATCCACTGTTTGGTCTCAGGTGCCAGATGCCATCAAGTCCCAGTACCAGAATCCTCCCCCAATGCTGGTCCCTGCAGGAGTTCGCCAGTCGGAGCTGGTGTGCAGCGGCGTTCCTGACAACCAGGCTTCCAAGCACTTGACCACAGAGGCTGAGCAGCAGGAGGTACGCAAGCATAGGCTAATGTAATCTGCTCAAACAACACTTTTAATGGCACCGTTTGCATAATACACTGTTTTCCGAACTCAATCTAATCAGGGTCAGAAATTTCCACATTAACACACATAAAATAGCACTGGCACAGGTCTGGGTGACATTTTGCTGTGAAACAGGTTCAGGTGGGTGACAAATGAAAGGAAAAGCAAAAACATTGTGTGTGATCTTTGTGTAAATATCAAAGTCACTTGTGTCCATTTGAGCACCCATGGTAGTGTTGGTCTTAAAACGAGCTGTGGTCAGGCGCATTGCAATCTTGAGGCTAGAGGCAGTTGAAAGTGAGTGCATCCTGAAATTCATTAGCACCATGTTCTTCAGACCTTGCCCTTAGATCATTAAAAAACCCCAAGGTGTCTTATTAAGGTGTGGGGCCACCAGAACAAGTTCATTGGGCTTTGGTATAGATTCTCCAAGTGTATGGAACTCTACTGTAAGGCTGGAGCTCCATTCTTCTAAAAGACATTCTCTCATTAGGTGGTTTCATAATGATGGTGGTGGAGAGTCCAAAATCCCACCATAGGTGTTCAGCTAGGTTGAGATCTGGTGACTGTGAAGGCCATAGCATCATGATTTTCATCATTTTCATCCCAATCAAAGCATTCAGTGACTGCCACCCAGCCAGAAAGGTATTCATCCAGTAGATAGAGGAGGGTCCCAGTCAAAAATTCATGTCTGCCTCCTGCTCTGTTGTAAAACATTGTTTTGCTGTGTTGGACAGTGGCTTCAAGATGTCATCGCCCTTCAGTGCAGCATCATGCGTCACCTATCCATCAAGCAGAAGGCTGCCTCATCAACCACGGCATCATTGCCATCATCAGCAGAGTGGGACTCCGAGCAGAAAGCTGATATTAAATCTTGCATAACATCAGAAGACATCAAATCTCTGGCCTCTTCAGAAAGGACTTCCTCACCTGACCCCTGTTCTAAACCCTGCAGCACGCCCGATGACCCCTGTAGGGCCGCTGCGCTGAGCGGCCCTGCCGCAGAGCTGGATATTTGTAAATGTGTTGTGACGCCTTGTCAAAATTGTAGGAAACCCAATGGGCCTCTGGCAGAGGAGCGCCAGCCTCCCAAAGCCAACGGCCCCGTAGACTGTAACAGTGCCTCAGACTCTTGCAGGCAGGCAGAGCTGCAGCACAGACTGAAGCCTAGTACAAGCCCTCCGGACCCCGCTCCTGCCACTGGGCTGGCCAACCACATAGGAGGAGAGACGGTCAAAAGGGAGAGCGAGAGCGCTATGGAGGTCTGCGTCCAGAAAGACTGTCCCACTGCCCCAACGATATGCCCCCACACGGGGCAGCAGAACCACAGGAGCCAGCCGGAGCTCCAGACAGAGTGTACGAGCAGCGACGAAAAACCCTCCTACCCTGTCACCAGCAGTGCCCACCCAGCTACCCCAGCTAAAGGCCTCCAGGACCACGGCACCGCCAAGCTGGGATCATCATCATCATCTTCATCACTGTCTGCAGCAGGTAAGGCCGCCTCTAATCTAAGACTGTCCCGCTTCTCTTAACTGTTGGATTGGCCCCTCAGGGTCATTTAAACTTTCGAGCGGTATTGAATTGAGCTTGACTGTTTCGGGCGTTACAGCAAAAACAGCATTTACATCGTGTTAAGAAAGTTTGTCACAGTGTTCTAAAATTTCTTGTTTGGTAATTTTTTCAGCCAAACATTCCTATGATCAACAGCTTTGATCATTTTTAATAACTCATCATTAATATTACCTCTATTTCTGCCAGTCACTCAGATCCCCTCACATGTTGCCGTGTGTTTATTAGGGCTGAACAATTCATCCAAATATTATTGAAATTGCAATGCGGCCCAGTGTAATATCAAAATCACAGGAGCTGCAGTTTCTTGATACAGGTAAAATGTGTGACAAAATATTGTTGTAAATAAAGGATTACAGTGCTACAGAGATACCCTGGCCTACAAATTGTGTAAATCACAATAAATCACAATATGATTTTTTTTTTACCATGTCTTTCAACTCTAGTATTTAGTAACAATCGTATCTTTAGCCCAAATAGTGAAATAGTTTGTCACTAGTCTCAGCTCAGTTCCAGCATTTTACCCTTTAGCTCTGATATTTTGGACCCACCTTGCGGTTGAGTCAATAGGCGCAGTAAATGATTTTCCAAATCATTCACTCATTCATTGGTAATGAAAAAAAATGTTATAATTTAAATCTGTAACAGCAGTCTTGAGTGACCTAAAAATGGATTGGTCCTTTACCCACATCCACTAGCAAAAATCCAAAAGCACAAACTGAGAATCAAAATCATCTCAAATGGCCAAGTGTGCTTATGCATATAAAGAATTTGACTCTGGTGTAACGGAGCTTCTTGTACTTACATCACACCAAGTAATAGGCAGGGGAAAATGGATTAAATAGGAATGATAAAGGCAGATTAATGGGAATGAGGCTTGTGTGGCTTTGTTGTTTATTCAAGAGTTGAGCCTTGAAAATCTTTCCATCGTCAGCGTTGAGCTCTCACTCCTGAATGAAGGCTCATAGAGCAAAACCAGTGTGTTAGTGAAGCCCTGAGGAAACAGCAGGCAACTTGAAAATACCTCAAAACATGAAATAAAGATAATACAGACAAGTGCTCTGCCTGCTTCATTGAGATGTAGGCAAACTGTAGACTTGTTCAGAATGAATGAAATCATCCTCCAGCTGCACACCTCACACAACGTTTTTAGGGCTGACCATTGTAAAAAATAAAATCCACTTGCATCTATTGTGGTAGTCATTTTTTTTTTTTTATTATTTTGTTTTCATTTATTGCATTACTGTTATCATCAAATAATTCATTCTCCACAGTTAAGTTGTTCATTACATATTCCTCAGGATGGGAATTATGTTGCCTGAGTCTTTGAACGTTCACAGTAACTCATAGCCTACAGCGCCCTCTGTTGGTCAATAGACATATAACAATTTCCTTGCAAAAGAAATGCTTCTCAGAAGTTCCTCAACAACAACAGCAGTTCAGTTGATTTGATAAGCTTGGTTGATGTGAGTGTGCAATGACAAACGTACAGAGAGAAACCTAATGGCAAATGAGTGAAAAGAATAAATAGAATGTGGATTAAATTAAGTTGAAATGGAGGGTGAGCCTGAGGAGCACAACTTTTACACACCATTTAGATAAGTTACTGGAAGATGTTGAATGACGTTTTGCCCTCTTCAGATTTAAAGTCCAGTCCCGGGGTGATGGACTCGCTGCTCCCTAGCGCTCTCTCCTCCATTGCTGACCTTTCCAACCGCATGAAAGCAATCACGGAAGACGACGGAGGTAAGTGTGCTGAATTATTAAAAAGCAAAGTAAGATATTTTATGTATGTTCATGCTGGAAGGTAATACTACAGATCAGCTGATTTTGTCTCTGAAGGCTGAAACCAATATTGATACTTAATGCTCCTACTTGGCATCTCCGAAGTTGTGCATTTTCCTGCCAAAACAAAATACTTTCCTCAGGGCTTGGCAATATATCTATATCTAGAAATAGTCAGGGATTTTGGATATTGTAATATGTGATATGTCAGGTTGTTCTTTCCTGGTTTCAAAGACTTCATTACACTAAAAGGATGCAAATTTTCTGAGATTATTCAACTGTTGTAGCTGTTCTGTTGTTTGCTTCTACTTGGTCAGCATATCCACATTGCTAATGATTGTCAGATTTCTCATGGTGTAATTTTTTTTATGAAAGCACCAATATTATCCCATCACAGTATCATCAGTATCTAGTATTCAGTCAAAAATATCATATTTGATTTTGTTCATATTGTCCAGCCCTAATTTCCCCCATAAAAATATTTTCTGCAATGCTAGAAGAACTTCTGAAGTGGCATTTAGACTGTGGGATACTGGCACTCTGACTGAAATGTCATCAGATCCCATCAGAGGCGGAAGGCACTGACTACTTGAATATTTGCCCTCTGCATATCTGTACCTCACTTAACATAGTGGATTTTACAAAACATCTCAACATGGCACCATCTTATTAAAGCTTTAAGTGTCGTTTTGTGAAGATGAAGGTTGTAACAGTAGCTTGCTTTTCTCCATCAAAGTTCTCTGCACATTCTCTTAATTTTCTGGTAGACTGATGAGACCTTAATATGATTCTCATGGTGTCTTGTGATACTGTAGGACTATGAGGCTTGAATTTAACTAAATTGAATGTGATTTCCCCCTCTTGGCGTTCATGTTTCTGCAGGTATTGAGCTGGACAAGCTGGATGGAGAGATGATCAAGCTTCTGGCCTGGCAGAGGATCCAGCAGCTCTTCCCTCCCAAGGTGCCCAGCACCCCCCCTCCCGCCTCCACCGCGCTGAAACCCCCGCTGCCGCGCCCCGACAGTAAGAAACTAGCATATCTTGTTACAAAATGTGTGTGTCCTTCGTGGTTCTTCATGCTTTTAGTTACGATAGCTACAGGTAGTTTTCTTTGGTTCAAACCAGCGTGGGAAAAGTCTACTAGAATTTGTGAATGAAAGTCTCATGGCCTGACAGCTAGATTGATTGTTGGACAGAGTTTTGGTTGCCTGTTATTTCATCAGATGGTGACAGACAGATCAGATTTTCTTTTAAGCCAAAAGAAGCATCCTTGGTTCATTTTATTAAGCCAGGCTTTCCAGGCACGGCATTGTCCTTAGCAGTTTTAACGAGACTACCCTTAGGAGGAAATACTCTAGATTCCAAATAAAGTCCTCCGGATATCTGTGGTATGAACGCTCCCTTAGGCTAACCAACCTTTTCCCTCCAGGTCAGAAGAAGGTGCAGGCCAGAGCTGTTTTCTACCCGCTGACAGGAAAGGGAGAAGCCGTCAGCATGTGCTATAGGACTTTGTACATAGGATCTGGTAAGAAGTGCCTGCTATATCACTGTAATATCTGGTGCAGTTAATCAGACTCTATCGTATTGGTCAAATCTCAGTGTAGAATGGCATCTCAATGTGTTGCAACCTTTTTATTTTCTTCCCAGGTGCTGACATGGATGTGTGCCTTACAAACTACGGTCATTGCAACTACATATCGGGAAAGCACGCCTGTATTTTCTATGATGAAGTAGGTGGTTTCTACACTTTGCTCATGAAGCTTACGCTGTATAATGTGTTTCCACCTTTGAAGTGTCAGTGGACGTGGTGTAATTGAGGTCTGTCTTCCCGTCAGAATACCAAGCATTACGAGCTGCTCAACTACAGCGAGCACGGCACCACGGTGGACAACGTCCTCTACTCCTGTGACTTCTCTGAGAAGGCCTCGCCATCCCCGCCCAGCGGCTTGGTGTCCAGAGTCCAAGGCATTATCCGTGCGTCTGCTTCAGTCTCCGCACAGTTACACACCTAGAGTAGCTGAATTCATGCTGATGGCTGATATTTTGGAATTTGGGTGTTTTCATGTGCAGAGTACAAGGATTCAGTGTTTCTGGTCTGGTTATTCTGGTCATTCTTGTGGAAAGGCTTCTGAAACCGTATTGTATGGACCATCATGCAAGACTAAAACACTCCAACTCAAGTCCAGATTAAAGTGGAGTACTACTCTGATCAAAGTTCAGTTTTACTTAAAGCCTCATTTTTTTCTTCTTTGCTGGCTGACTAGTTCTTTTTTTTTTATTTGCAAAATGAATATTGAAAGCTGTCATGTCATGGATTAACTTCTGCTGCCTTTTGACCTCGCTAGAATCATTAAACACAAACTAGCTCTTGAGATAACAGATAAGAGATATTCCCCTTCCACAGTCTGTATATCTGCTTTCTCTGACGCCATCCTTTCCTTTTCCCCATGGCAGGTCGCAGTAAGAAGCGCGAGCAGGACGAGGGCCCCAGTTCTCTGGTGGGTCTGATGCCGGCGGGCGGCGTGATGAGCTGCCAGCCTCAGGGAGGCTCGCGGCTCTCCTGCAACTGCAAGGCCAGCAGCTCCAGCCTGATTGGAGGCAGCGGCGCCGGCTGGGAGGGCACGGCGCTGCTCCACCACGGCAGCTACATCAAACTGGGCTGCCTCCAGTTCGTCTTCAGTATCACCGAGTTCGCCAGTAAGCAGCCCAAAGAGGAGGAGATGAGCATCACCGCCGCCGGTTGCACCAGCAGCACGACCAGCGCCACCGCCACCACCGCCGCCGCTGCCACACCACCCAACACTGCCGCAGTCAGCAGCCCTTCCAGCCAGGATGAGGCCGATAAAGAGACTCTCCCTTCCCACCAAGTGCCCGTTCTGCGCTCCAACTCTGTTCCATAGCCCACACAGCAAGTCCCTCCTTTTGTTTTGCACCTTCTTTCAAGTCACAATGAAGGGAAAGCTGCACAGCTGGTTGGTCAACAGGGAAAATAATGTTTATTTTTTCATTTTAATGGTTTGTACCTTTGCATGAACTTGAAGTATTATTGACAATCTCTTCTGTTTTTGAATGACTGACTGTAACCTTTTGTTCAATTATGACCATTGGGACTTTGAGCGAACATTATTTACCTACGCTCAATTTTCTTTTTTGCCAGTATAGTAGTTATGTATGGTGTAACATTACTTTGTCAGTCAGCCCATTTAGCACAAACGTTTTATTTTGTAGTATTGAAGTCCATACATTATAATTTCTTTTGCTGCTTTTGCACCACAGGTAGCTATATATGTATGAAAACATACATGCTTATACACTATTACATGTATATATTATGTAAATATATACAATTCAGTGCCTCTCATTTGGAGAAACATTGGATTTCATGTAGATTTACCATTTTTTGGTTTTTAACTGTACAGTTCATCATGGAATTTGTGATACCGAGTAGAGTAACAGAAGTTTTGTGATAAAACTCGTTCTTAGTCTGTACTTTCCGCTGTAGTCCATCTGTAAATAGCGTATTGTTTTAGCACTCATTTTAACATCTTGTGCTGCTCTGTATATAAGCACTCTTTGTCTGTACCTGCTTGTCTGTTAAAACTTGTAAATACAGAAAGATTTTCTAAGAACAAAGTCAATGCATTGTGTCCTGTTATTTTTATGGTTTAGTGAGTCAGCGTTTTACTTGATCCTCTGCTCATGTCTGATCAAACTTACCTTACAGGTTCTGCCTTGAGTCTTAGCACTGTCACCTTAGATTTTTTTTTAATTTCAAGGAGGCGTTTCCCTTGAAAGTAGTGCTTCTGATCTATTGCTGTGTCTCAAATCGCGCACTTCTGCACTTACACTTAGTATTTTGAGTGCATAAGTGCGTTCACACTGAAAATACTAACAAAATTGAAGTGCACTGCAAATACCCGGATGTACACTCAAAACGGTCAAAAAGTTGAGTGTGGAATGATGGACACTTCTCACCCTAACGGCACCACTGACCGGAAGTAGCTAGCTAAAAAAGCTGACTTGACTTTTCGTTTTACGAGTGTTAATATGTCACTTTCTTAGGTTTTAATTTTTTTTCAGGCGAGAAAGTAACCACGTAGATTCCAAATATGTGGTCAGTTTGTCCTAGAGTTCTCATCGGGCCTGAAAATTAAGACCCGACCCGGGCCCGACTGGGCCAGCCCGAGGACCTACCCGACCCGACTATTTAGCCGAATTTTAGGCCCG
>OMLB01043639.1:0-15413 GCA_900302555.1 Myripristis jacobus | reverse complement strand
TTAGTCCCCGCTGTAATTCTGGTTTACTGGAAGAGGTGTGCTGGTACTGCTGCTGCTTTTATTGCAGCAATCATTTCATTTTAAGGGATGATGTCAGATTGTGCCAAATGATGGATGTCTTATCTCAGAACACAAAAAGAGAATCTTTCTTTTTTCTTGTGGCAAACTACCAAGAAAAAAAACAGAATATCAGGAGTGGCACAGGGATGTTCCAAAACAAATGGTGTGACAAAAAGAAAGACAGAAAGCAAGCAGGAAAGAAAGAAGCTAGTTTGTGTGTGTGTGTGTGTGTGTGTGTGTGTGTGTGTGTGTGTGTGTGTGTGTGTGTGTGTGTGTGTGTGTGGGGGTGTGGGGGGGGGGGGGAGAGAGGGGGGGAGAGGGAGAGTGAGAGAGAGAGAGAGAGAGAGAGAGAGAGAGTATGTGTGAAAGTAGAGTTTCATCAAGCTAATGTTATATTCAAGATGCTTCTATATGCTGGGGACCAGTGGAGGTAGACTACAGAGATATATTTTCTCACCTCACATGTTACTTATGGTTTCTTCTCTGGTACACAGATCTATAGCATATCGGTATGTGGAAATATTATAGAATATTTCTGTCAATCTACAGCGACTGTCACCACAAGCTGGAGTGGGTGCACTCAGAGCTACAACCATCCTAATGTGCAGGTTGTTCACTTGTCACACAGATATCGTCCAGTGTGATTAGCTGCGCTAGATGCCAAAGACCCATGGACAGAGTTTACAGAGCCTGCTGAGGAAGGAAACTCCACATGCTTCTGCCAAGAGGTGAGATTATTAAGGTCGTCACACTGCATAGATCCAACACAACACTATTAGCAAGTGCATATGTTTTAGTTATTCACTTACACATAATTGCTTATTAGTTCTACTGATCCATTAAGTAAAAACAAGTATAGAAATGATAATGCTGGTGATAATGATGCGAACAAAACTACTAGTTCTGCTGTGACTATACCTTCAGCTCACTGCTGCAGTTACTACTAATAACAGTTAATGATAATACCAACACACTTTACACTCTTATACACTTTACAATGTTAAATTCCTTGTCTAAGATCCTGAATCCCTACTAACGTCAGGGATGATGCTCTGTCTCTGAGTCTGATCTCCCTGTGGAGGAGAAAAAGAAAAGCGATTGCCCTAAAGGGATCAGTAGAGTGTGACATTGTGATAATATGCCTGAAATGTATAGTGAGCACTGTTACGAGACACAGTATTTCAAAGAACACGATGAAAAACATTAAATCCATGTTGTCACTGAAAAAAACAACAACATTCTTTTGATATGTCTGGGAGCATTAATCAAGCAAAATGATGAAGGAATGGACAAAAGTAGAGGTTTTCAATTTTTCAAATTTGTGCCTGAACCATAAAAGGCCGAAAATGTGCTACCTGGAACCAAACCAGACCCATCTATTATATGAAAGTTGGTGCCAGAACTAGCAAAACCAAGAAATGTAAGATCTGAACCTGTCCAGGAGACAGACCCGATCAGCACCCATTTCACAGCTTGCTGTTACCAAGGTTACATTTTACAAGTTGTCCAAACAAGACTCAGTGTCTTACCTAATGTAATCCTTGAGGCTAAATGAAATATATCATTGTGTGTTGTATGTGTAGAAATTGAATGAGGTGCAGTGTGTTTTCAGGGTAATTTGTCCAAGCAGCAGAATATAAGAAAAGGACTGGGCCTAACATTGAGCCTTGAGGGATTCCACAAATGACAGGATTGACAGGGGCTTGACAGGGTTTCCAATAGAAACATTGCTACCAAATCCCCACTCAGTTTTTCAGAACAGAGAGAAAGCATCTGAATCAATATGCTGAACAGTGTATTTTACAACCAATTCACAATTGCTCCCCTGTCCAATCACTGGATTTAAACAGTAATCTACAGACCATGTCAAAAGACAGCTGATGACATAGCTTGCCAAACAGGTAAAATGTGAATATGGTCTCTTTAAAGGTGGGGGATTGTTATGTTTGAAATCAACAGGCAGATTTACCGCCTCTCTCACTCACATTGCCTCCTTCAAACTGAGTGAGTTGGTGTGACAATGTGCATGCGTGTGTGTGTGTGTGTGTGAGAGAGAGATAGAGAGATAGAGAGAGAGAGAGAAAGAGAGAGAACGAGAAAGAGAAAGAGTGAGTGTGTGTATATATATGTGTGACTGGATGGATGTGCACACATGTGAGTGTATATTTCTGCATGTATTCCCGCGCATGTGTGTGTGTGTATGTGCGCATGTGTACATTGCACATGTCCGTATGCATGTATTTGTGTGCTGCTGTGTTTATGTGTGTATGTTTTGCATATTTGCATGTGTATGTTTGCATGTTTAAGCAGTATGTGCATTTATGTGTGTGGGTGTCTGTGCGCCTGCATGCTTAACATGTGTGTATGTGTGTATTTGTGTGTGTGTGTAAGCTTGTGTAAAGACTTGGTTTGGACTTTAATGCGTCTTCCTCCAGCTTGTCCTTGCCGTTAATGGACTCGTCCACTTCATCACGGTGTGACGGAGGAGAGCCACTGTCGCTCAGCGCTCTGTCACTGCCACAGGAAACATACTGTACTTTTAACAGGAAGAATGACTGAAACCTCACCCACGGGAGGCTTTGATCATTTCAATGAAAATTGGATCAAGGCAAAATAACGATAAAAAAAAATATGTCTTTGGCCTCAGTCCCACTAAGTAGCAAATTCCATGCATAGACAGGGGAGAAATCCCTGGAGAAGACTTTTAATTCCAAAATGAGACCTCCACCGCTTAAAAAGGAAGTGACATCCTCTATTACCAAAAGATTGATAGCACAAATTATAATCCCTTTTAAAGGATAGCAGGTAACAAGTCCTCGGTTGAAAGAATGATAAAACCCCTATTGGCCGGATCCTCTTTATATTAGAGATATTGAGTGATGAACCTCATGAATTTTTTTCAACCCCAATGGATATATGCATCGTGTTTTAGAAAGGAGCATAGAGCAAAGGACTGAATGCTGTAACTCCTCCTTTAACAGGTAATTTCCCAGGTAAATTCAGGTGCAAGCTACAAAATGGCTGCAGCTTGAACAAGGCAGGTAAACACTTAGAAACAGCTAAACTGCTTCAACTCCTTGGACCAACAAAATTAGGGGAAACATTTTTTTTTTTTTTTTTGCACAATAATGTCATATCCATATTCTGTATGAAATATCCAAACCCAAGATGTTGTTGTTTTATGACTGCAGCATTACATTAAATAGAAAATATCTAGATGTCTTGTGCATCATTTTATACACATCTCAGTGTCATTCAGCAGCACACATTTGTTCTCTTTGGAAACCTTGAGATCTCCACTAGAATTTAAAATACAGTTCTGTGAGTTTGAACAAAACGGCCAAACAGCAATGGCAAACCCACCCGTGGTCACAGCACAGTTGAGGAGGTTAATAAAACATTCCAATTTACTCAATATAGTGTGTTAGAGAAGAAAGGATTACCCATGACTTTAAGCTGGTGTTTTTTTTTTTTTTTGAAGGACAAATTGGATTTTCAGGTTGCGGAGGACAATAGCAGAAAGAGAAAACAGCTAAGAGTCCCTTTAAAAATACAATTTGCTTTCCATGGGCTAAAAAAGGAAGCTGGTACAGGATAATAGCAAGTTGATATTCACTGGAAATAACTTGAATTAAATTACCTCATTTACAGACTTTCTTTTTGTTAAGACTCTATAGCAGACTTGTCAAAATGAACATTTTGGCAGCATATATATATTAGCTCAACAAAGCAGCTCAACTAAACCTGTGATTAAATGCTTACTTTTTGCCATAGAGTTTGGTTTTCCTCATATACGTAAGAGTTTCTGAAGCTTAAAGAGATGCTTTTACAATAGTGGGTTGACAAGTCGACACTAAACTGTATAACATCTCATAATCTCATGCATTTTCTAATTAAATCTTATGCAGTGATTTTTACCGCTGATCGTGAGTTCCAAGTCCTTTGGCACATCACCTTTTTCGTTTTTGTCTCATCCCACTTTTCTTTATCACGGAATAAAAACGGGATGCCAGGAACCTCTTAAGGTTGATTTAACGGAACAGCTGTAAAACCACTTGCTTCAAGTCAGAGCTTCCCCCTGCTATTAATACCCTGAAACTTGTAGAAGATAGTCAAAGCAAAAAGTTCCTCTTCTTTATCACGATGAAAACGGAACTGCAGATAAAACATACAGGGGAAAGACAGTCCTACAGGTTTGAACCCTCACATGAAGCCCCAGGTGTGATATGTGCCTTTACAGTCGATCACAGAGCTTCTACAAATCAGAGCTGCAACGGCTGCATTCGCACCCACAGCAAAGCTACAGAACAGTTTCAGTGGATCTTGGGTTCTGTGTCACTAACCACATTTCTATAAAAGCTATTAATAAACACCAAAACCAGCCAAAAATAATAAAGCAAATTAAGGTGTGTTTCCATAACTTCTGTTTCAGCGAGGGAATGATGAGGCAATGTTGCTATGGGCAACCTGTTTGCAACCTGTTTGCTCGTTATGTTTGCTCGGCTATATGGCTGTGCCACATTTTGCAAAGACGCCTTTTTGCATTTGTCTGTCTAAATCTGAATAAATTGCTGCATTGTGCTGCTGTTTCCTATCAAATACTGGAGTTCCATTTTCCTTTATATATACATATGAGGCAAAAGAATTGCTATCCAGCTCTGTACTGTCCAAGGTCAGAGGTCAAACAGCAACCAGTCCTACGCACATGTTCTGTTTTTCTTACCAGTTTTAATTTTCTTTTTAAGGACAAAATTAAAACTGAAATCTATTCAGGACATAATGAACTTTCACCATCTATGTTTTTCTTACATTTCCATAGCAAATCGTGTAATTTCTTTTGAGCGAATGAAAACTTTGCCCGCCTCAAACAAGCAGATAAACTTTTTAGAGATTTTATGCAACATTTTCCATTTCCATCAAGCGTTTTTTTCTTTTTTCTTTTTTTTTTTGATTTTGCCAAAAATACACATAAGACGGGTTTAACCAAAATGTGGTTACTGTCTCTTTTTTTCTTTAATGTAAAAAACAACAACAGCAACAACAACAGAAAAGCATGAAAGGTGTGCCACTCAATATTGCAGAAAGTTGACGCAAGTGAGGACTGGTGCACAACTGACCAACAATGAAATAAACATTTATCTTTTTTGCTTGTTTGTTTGTTTGTTTGTTTTTTGAGTCCAAAGTGTCCTCATTTCAATCAACCCTTGGCAGTTTTGCTTAGTGCACCTTTAAAATCAGATTGCACAAAAAAGAGTCCCATAGTGCAAAGATATGCAGGTCAGGTGAACTGGAGACCCTAAATCCAACGGTTTGAATGTGTGTGTGAGTGTGTTTGTCTATGTGTCGGCCCGGTGACGGACTGGCAGACTGTCTTGTGTATTTCCCCGCCTTCTGCCCTGTGCATGCTGGGATATGCTTGAGCCCTCCTGCGACCCTGATTAGGAATAAGCAGCTACAGAAAATGGATGGATTGGTGGATGGAAAAAGACTTTTAGCCACATTTTAATTGCAGAAGCAGCACAGTGAAATGACCTCTAAAGCTCATTCTGAAACCCACTCATGCACTGTGAAATTATAGAATGGAATCTCTTTACAAATTGCAAACAGGACATTGACCAAAAATATAAGAGTTTTGATTTCCTGAAAAATAGGAAATCAAATGAATGCAAAATGTAAAGCATTTTCTCCATTCTAAGCCTCTGTGTAAAATCACTTGCCTCATTTTCCTTGCTGTCTTGTTTCTCTCATGTCCTCATGTCCACTTTCTCACACACACCAAGAATCTATCTTGAAATATATGATGAGTTTGTTCTCCCTTGCGTGCTTTGCTCCCTGTAAAGCCCTTTGTGAAAACTCATTTGTTAGAAGCGCTCGCCCTATATGAATTTGACTTGACCAGACTTGACAGTGACAGAGTTGCCTGTCTGTTTGAGCTCTGACACTTTTGCCCGAGGGCTGAGCGTCTTTCTCCATACCATTAACCGGCCTTGCATCATGTGTTCGCAAAGTCACATGTCAAGAAGATGGCGGGAGATAATGAGACGTGATGACAGAGGGTGGCTGCGTGCATGGAGAGAAAAGCAGACACGGCAAATGAGCAGCAGCTCTGCAGGAGGCACGCCATCACACGGTGCCAGATGTACCAGTCAGTGCTCAGTCTATAGCATACAGGCCTTGAGGGGGTTTTGTCCAGTGTGGCTGGGGCAGCCGCACAAAACTCTTATACTGAACCGAGACACTGAAGCCCCTTAAGGGACCTCAATGTGCGTTGGAGGAAAGCAAAGTGTTCTTGTAATGGATGGTCAATGTCATGGTGGTCTATTGTGTTTGCCTTGTAGGTGGTAGCTACAGTGATGGGGTCAAATAAGATGGGAATAGGCAGTCCAATTCCCCCTCCAAGGCAGCGTGTATGTGTGGTGGTGAATGTGTGTGTATCTGGAAGCTAGACACTGACCTCTACAGCTCATCAGCTTTTCTATTGGCCATTAGGAGCCTGTTTCCTGTGTGTGTGTGTGTGTGTGTGTGTGTGTGTGTGTAGTCTTGAACAGTCTGTAAATGTTGGCGTTTAGTTGCAAATACAGCCATAAAGCAGACTGTGGTACATGGCGAACACTGATAGCAGCTGGTCCTGGAGGGGTTCAAGCAGGAAACGGAAGGGTCAACCACCAGTAGCATGCTGGGAATGACTGCTGCCGCATGAATGTAGCAATAAGGTTCATGTACATGGAGCAGGCGCTAGACAGAAGGACATGTGCACTCAGACGAGACAGCAAGACTAATAGAGTCTGTTCACTGCCTATAGAGCTGAGGGACCAGGAAATTTGGCCAGTGTGAGAATGGTCAGCAAACTTGATAGATGGGAAAAGGTGACCACCGGCAAACTAGTCCAAACACAGATGAATGTGCTCAGAGAAGAGAGGTAAGGACGTTCCCTGCACACAGAGGTGTTTTAAAGCCCCCTTAGAGGTTATTTGATTGCTATGTCTTGACCTCAAACAAGGTCTTCCTCACTTCTTTAAATGAACTCGATATGTGAAACACAGATTGTGTTGTGGATACCAACCCTGGGAAAATTCAGTTCCTTTCCAAACTGAATTCCATGACAATATCGCTAACTGGATGTGCCATTGACATCCATTTGTCACGCGTAGGTGATTAAAGTCAGGCAAGGCTAGGGATGTTAGTGCATCTGAAGAAAAGTTACCACTCACGGGTTCAACATGGATGAGAAAGTGATTACTGCTGTTGAAAGTTGCTGAATTCTGTACCACTTTTATTTAAGACACCACGGGAGTAAATGTCTCAAAAACACTGCTTGGAGGACAGCTGCATCCATTGTTGGGCGTGGCGGTCAGTCCTGAAGTAATGGGTTTGTTTCAGGGTTTTTCTTACCTTATTAGCACAATGTAAATGTAACACAAAGGAAATTAGAAAAGGTGAACACCAAAGCACTGGAAAATATATTATTCGCCTGTTAAAAAATACACATGTAGAAAAGTGCATCAGTGCACTTACAGTTGCCAGTCAAACTGTGCAGCATGTGAACACACAGTGTGACCTTAGGTTTGACACACTATAGTAGATAACTTCTTCTTTGGTGACTTATGTCCGTTCCAATGGTATTCTATGGGGTAAAACTTCAGACCACTGCAAAACCAGCACACAGACTAAACTGAGCATGTTGGTTCTTCATTATTTTCGGTACTTTCTTAACGGGCCACATGTGCTTCTTTCATTAACTGAGCTGGACGTTTAATGCCAGCTGTTCTGGTGCCAGGTTGTGGAAGTAAACGTTTGAAAAATTTCTAAAAATCTGTATTTAAAGAAAGTTATGGCTTGAACCTGTTTGGATGGAGTTCCATGAAAACAGGTGAAGCTGCACAGGAAACAACAGGAATGATCTCACCTCGCTTGTTAGATGTTAAAACACAACATGAGACTGACTTGACTTTTTTGGCAGAGGCATTTCTACCAGGTGCCAAAGGCTACAGCAAACAGCCGCGGCAGAGGCATCACCCAAGGCAAGGGCCTCGGCACAGCAAGGCAGATCATTGCTTCTGTCAGGGCGGCAGCAGAAGTTGCAGCCCCAGCTGAGAGAGTCAGCTGGCCTTGTCTGAACAGCACAACACTGGCAGCTGAAGGTCGAGCCGGAAAAACTGTTTGAATTCCCACAACCCATCAATAACTATGCTTAACCGAGACATTGTGCTGACGGCTGAGGCATAAAGACAGGTGGTTATGTAGGAGCTGATGTTCCAAGGGACGATCAGGGGGATGAAGACACAAAATACCCAGCAGTCCCAGCTTCTCTTACCGGTTCATGCAGCAGATGTATGTTTGAAGCTAAGGCTAAAAGAGTATACGCTGTCAGTGCATGATGAATTAACTCTACCCTATCTCGTATAGAGTGTGGAGCGACTTTTCAGATGAAGATGACGATTATGTACTGCTTTAAATTGAAAAGTATGTTAAACGCGTAGGGACTGTTTGTGATGATGTTGTTAATTGTGTTAATAGTGAGCCATGTATCACTCAGATGTCCAGGCAGCAAAATTAGTATAATTTATTCATTTATTATTTTTCCTTAACCAAATGAAAAACACATTGAGATTCAAAATCTCATTTCCAAGTGTGACCTGACCAAGAAAGCAGCAGAGCAGCAAGACATAGTTCTACATGACATAAATAATAAATAATAAAAATGAAATAAAACAGCACCATCCACCTCACAGAAAAGTGTCCAAATACAGTGAGGGAATTTTGATCGAAAAACACACATACAACAAAATATAAAAAGTGCTGTTTCTTTCTTTCTTAGTTTTTTTATTTATTTATTTTTCATATATTTATTTTATTTTATTTTTTTCATTTTTTTATTTGTTTATTTAATTATTTGTTTTGGGGGGAGGGTCACTGTAAAGTAGATCTACATTAGCTGATGCTTGAAATTCAGTGCTGCCCCTACTGCTGCCAATGTTGCATATCAAATGTTAAATAAAGTCAAAAAACATGCATCATTTTGTGAAATATAAATAAAAGCGGGTGATTTCCCGGCTGGATATTCCTACGTGCGAGCAACACTGTTGCATGTTTAAGAATAATCTTGTTTTCTCTCCGCTGTGAGAGCAGCGGCAGCAGCGGCAGCACAGATTACAGTTTCCCCGTTGCGTCTGCTTGTTCACAAACAAGCAAACGTGGGAAATGAGATCCTATCAATTTAACAGTTGCTATAATAGGATGCCACTCACGTTTCCAGAGATGCCAGGCTGTGTCAAGCAATATGCGGCTGATATATGGACTTTTGTTGCACATCAGAGGCATGGAGATAGGAGTGGGCCCATAGTAAGCTCTAATCAACAGGCAGGCCCTGTTTGCATGCCTCCCTGTAATCTTATTCATCTTCCCATGTGACCGACTAATCCTTTTATGTGTAGTGTTGCGAGACAGAGATGGGGGTATAGGCCTTCATGTGAGCAACTTTGTATCAATGCGTGCGCAGATTGCTTTTCCCGCCTGATCTGATAAAACAGACAGGAAGCTGTGTTGAACTACACAGTGCATCCTGCCGTTTGAATTTAGCCCTCGCTTTTTTTTTGTTGTTGTGGTTGCCACACATCGCCTCGCTTTGCTGCAAGTTATACTGCCCAGTAAAGCAGAAATGCCCAGGAAAATCATCTTTAAAAACACTAAGTAGGAGACAATCTACACCAGTGTGAAACCAGCCTAGTCTGAGAGCAAAATCTAGTGTGGAAATGTGCGATTATTGTTATTTCTTTTAATCTATTATTCATGTATCATCTTTAATGTTGTTTAAAATAAATTAATAAATATAGATAATAATAATTAATGTTGCATTGGTTTGAGATAAGAGTTGCAGTTACTATGTTTTCATCAGAATATTGCGAGTCTTTTTCTATGCCCCATGCTATGCTTTCATAAGAACATGATAGAAGGATACATTGCGATCACAGAACACTCTGGCAGCTGCTGGTTAAGGAGTTTCTGTTGCTCTGGGTTTTCATAAGAACTACGTGATGTATTGTCGCTTGTAGGGAGAGCTAGTTAGTAATAATGATGTGATGCTTTATCGAGCCCCATAGGAGAAGAGACCTTTTTCACAGCAGCTATTTTGACAGGTGTTGCTCATGACGTTAATGAAGGTTCTGTTTCATTTAAGTGCAAAAGGGTCTTTCCAGTGATCCAGCATCAACAGTAGCAGGATCCTGGCTCTGTTACACCTGCTTGGACCTGTTCTTAAGGCTGTGGGCTCTATTTTAACAGTCTAAGTGCACGGTCTGAAGACCTGGCGCATGTGCATCCAAATGTATCTCGCCTTGTGATTGGATCTCACTGTCCCACTCTCTTCAGAAAGAGAGAGAGAGAGAGAGAGAGAGAGAGAGAGAGATTCTCTCTTTGCCAGTCCTCCTTCCACACAAAAACTAAAAATAAAACTGCATTCAACAGGCAGCAGGTACTTGATAAAAAGTGACAACCGTGCTCACTCCAGTCTTGTTTTAATGCGTCGTCAATCACTGAAGACACATCTGTTACAGGTTCGACCCAATCACGTTCAGGCTCAGATTATTTAATTATTCCAGTGGGTCTGAGAGTTTTTTCGTTTTCTCGTTGGAATATTTCTGTGGTATTCCTGTAGTAAGTGTAACATGCACATATGCATGGTCACCTAATATTTCTGTAGTATTCCTATATATCACGTCTATGGTTAGATATTGTGCTGGGGCAAAAAATTTAAGAAGGGCTCCCACCTCCAAATTTTAAATCCCTGCATATTGTCAATACATATTTTAGAGACACCACCAAAATATGTTGCATCATGTTTTTAGGGGAGCTCATGTCTTATCACGGGCAGTTTTCATTCATTAACCAACTGCTTTATAGCTGACCTGAACTTTGGTTTGCATTTGATCCATCAGCTGACAGTGCAGCTGCACTGGGCAGAGTCAGGTAAGACATTCTTTCTACTTTAGTTACAGTCTGGCCGGTGTCGGGGTGTTGGGCTGGACAAGACAGAGGACGTCAGGTTAGTAGGCAGTTCTTCAGTGTGTACTGGGACACATGTCTGTTTACACCTCTAATGTGATGTGGACACAAACGTTTGCCAGGCAACACAGAATGCAGTGGAAAAGGATCTGCACGTGCATAAACTAAAAGTGCACGAGCACATCATCTACAACAGCAGGATTCCACCAAACCTCCCTGAGGTGAAGCAGGAGCCCTGTGTACATAATAAGCAGAGTGTATGGGCGCTGGCACCCGCCCATGTAGGCGTGCATTATTATCTTGATAGTGACCTTAGAACTGCACCTCTGACTTCTGGCCTGGTTTTTGTTGGTCAGTCACTTTCAACCGCCTCAAGATAACAAGGCTCCCACAATGCACCTGACCCCACCTCATTTTCAGAACAACACACCCATGGGCACACAGATGACACAAGTGCATTTGCTATTTACACAACATGGGCGCTGGATAGGAAAATGACAAATGCACTGCTTGGAAATGAGAAAAGGCACTGCATTGTGCTTGGCGCCGCTTTGCACCGCATGTAAGACAGGACCCTTTGTCTGTTAGCAATGGAATGGAATGTAAAAACTAGGTCCGTTCATTTTTCACTTCATATATGTACATATACCATGCTACAAGATAGTCCATGCTCAAACAAATGATCACAAATAGAGGAAAATGTCACAAATGTCATCATTCATAATGCCTGTGACGTGCTGACCCAGCAGGTGTGTCCATGCACCTGCACTGTCTTTGGATGCTGAAACCTTAGTTGTCATGATGCGCTGTATTAAAGTATGTGACTACTGGAGCTCATTAATCACATTTGTTGATATTAACTCATATGTTTTGTAACATGTACTCTCCACTTGCTGTCGAGGCAATGTGGCCACTTTAATGAATGCACGAGGAATTTAGATTTCCAGGTCATTCGGCCACTGACTTTCATCCAGTGGTACAAAAAACATCCCTCAGATTACTGTCACATTTATTTTGAAAACCCCAGCCATTAGATAGCTAAGTAGATAAAATATGCCTGTGCATTCTGTTGGAAGCCCTCATATCTCGTGAGACAGGGACATCAGTGGACGGCAATAAAATGTTCTTGTCAGTGGTTGGAGCTGTCTCAGGGGTCAGCAAGCTGTCTTGTGTGACATTGCCCTTCGACATGCACTCATACTGTAACTGTCTGTCAACACGGCCATACAGGCCAGTTAATTATCCACCAGGCCCATGGGCTTATGCTGTGCTTTTTATGTGAATAACCTATCTGTGCATGTAGGAGTACAGATGAATAGAGCTTTGATGTATGTTGACTCATTACTTATGCGAGGAAATTGGTGTGCCTCTGTGCCATATGGTTTCATGTGAGCAAGTTTTTATCCATGCAGCTGCAGATTACTTTTCCTGCCAAAGCAGATAAGACCAAGACCAAAGTCTGATTAAACCTATTTGTTCACTGGATAGTCTCCCAGCATGCTTTCATGTCAGTCACTTAATCTGTGCATGCAATTGTGCTGCACTGAGTGTTTCATAAGAAGCACAAAGGCTTCCTACAGTTCAATTAGCCGCTCATGAAACTGTTCTCTTGGACAATTTTATTACCGTTTTTTCAGGTAAGCACATTCCCACGCATATGTTCACAGTGGAGTGTTGCCTCTGACTGATGTGATAAAAGTCCACATCAAAACATAATTCACCAAAAGGGCAAACCTTCCCCTCCCCTGAAATGTATAGTTGTCACCACAAGGATTCTCCAATATTTTACACACAAAACAATGCACTTTTGTATTTTTGAGCATTAGCATGGGCCATATGTCTATCTCTTAGCCCAGTAGACATATTTCTTTGCCTACAATGTAAATTACTATAATTTCATTTTCATTTTCAAACTGCCTCAAAACACGGATTGTACATCTCTCTGAATCTAATCATATTTTATTGACTGTTATTGATAATGATATAATTAATAATAATGTATATACTTTATGCTGTAAAGTGTGTTTGCAAAATTCACAGCTCTTCAGTGACTTTGTGCTTGGTACAGAACTTTGACACTTGAGATCTGCTCCTGACTGTGAGTTCTCCATTTTTATTTTTGCTCATTCATAATGAAGCGGCTTCAGCTGTTTACGGCCTCCACTTCCTGAACTTAACAATAAACTTTTTCCTAACCTTAACCAAGTAACTTAATGGCTAGCAGGCTAACTAGCTAGCTAGCATGGTAATGTTTGATAACAAACTTAAGCTTGCTTGCTAGCTTGCTCAGGAAAGTCTCCTTTGGGTCGTATCACAGGGTTGGAACAAACGACCTGTGAGGTTTTGGGTTGGAGGACTTGTTGAAAAGTGGGACTTCAAATCTGTTAAACAGATGACTTTGTGTGAGGCAGCTTATCACTGCGCCATCTGCTGTCTTGAGGGAGAACTGCAGGCTTAACTGGGAGAGTAACACACTGATAACCTCATTCAAATTGCATTTTTGTGATTTGTACAACACCAATGTGTCAAGAAAAGTCGAGGAGGGTGGATGCTGTTAGGTCTTGGTAACTAATTGTAAATATTTTGTAAATGTCACCAAAACTCACCACTGCAGGCCCCCTGTCCAATCCCAGTCAGTCACACTGAGAGAGAAAACGATGCAATCCAGGAAAGTGTCTTCATCATCAAAGTCACATTTTCCATTATCTCAAAAGAGATGTCTGTGTGGCGATGGTGGTATAGTGGTGAGCATGGCTGCCTTCCAAGCAGTTGACCCGGGTTCGATTCCCGGCCATCGCAGCAGACTTTTGTGAATTGCCCTGTGGTGGAGAATAAAGGCTTATCTTAGGTGTCTTTTGCTTTGCAAATGTCTTCTTCAAAACTGTACTTAATACACAAATAATATCCATCTGATGTATAATTAAACAATAGGACATCCAAAGTTTCCAGAGGAGGTCCAACTTGTCGACTGTCATGCAGATTCACTGGTAACAACACAGCTTCATTTGCACTGACTGACTGAGTTATTGATGTGGAGATAATGTTTATCTTCATCATGCAGCTGCACATTATTGGCTTTTAAATGCCACAGTAATGTACTTCTGCCATGCTATCTTCCCTAGTAGATGTTTTGATTAAATATGAAAAAAACAGTGGCATGTAGAAAGTTCATGTTTGTGTCTGTATAGCCTGTAATTTGCAACCTGCTATTTGTAGCTTAAGCAATTAATATTTTTATGAACGGTCAGTAAGTCACTTACATACCAGTTTCTAGACTTTAGAGGTAAAATACAGAAGAGGTGTTTAGATTTTATTTCCTTCACAAATCAGATTAATCTGCCTGTATGCCTACCTTACAGCGTGCCAGGTGAGTGCCAGATGGAAGCAAAAGAGGAAGCAAGAAGTTTAATTTTCCAAATAATTCCTCTTCGGAGGCAGCAACAGTGCCGGAATAATTAATCAGCAAACCATCTACAGATGTAGCCTCACTTTTGACAGCATGCTGGTGAACTGGAGCTAGGTAATTATTGGTGCAGTGTCGCTCCCTCCCAAGAGGAATTATTTGGGAAATGAAGTGTCTTAAAACTGGCGGAAAAAAAATTGAAGTCAGCGGCAGTCGAAGGAGCCAGAGAAATGAGCTGAGTGAAGGGATGGAGGGAGAGAAACAAAGAGAAAGAGATAGAGGGAAGGAGGGAGAGGGATAGAGAGAGAGAGAGAGAGAGAGACAGAGAGAAGTGAGGTCGAGTTAGAAAAAAAAGAGTGACGGAAGCAGAGAGGAAAAACATGGAAGTAGTAGATGGCAGGAGGGCTGAGTGACAGGAAGAGAAAGCTTCCAAACCACACATATTTCACTCTGAAACATCAGGAGAAGTGTATTTCTGTATGTGTGTGTGTGTGTGTATTTCACTATGAACCATGCAATTTTAATCTGTCCAATAAACCAGCTCCCCAGTGCAGCAGCGGATCGCTTACAAGGCCGTAAAAGTTTGATGTGGCTCTTGTCAGGTTGGATTTAGCATCCTGGGCTCAGTAAATCGGCCACGGAGGCAGACCGTACGGCCGAGCGCAGAGTGCCTGATCTCAATCCTGATTTATTTATCATTGTCTTATGTCTGCCAGGCCAGGCAGCACTGCGTGGCCTATTTCTGCTCCTGCAGTGCAAAGTGAGACCTGGCAGGTCCTATGGCACTATATGTTGTTATAAATTATGATGACAAAAAACTATATATACTACTATTTTATGTCATAATATATTATAATATCATTTTATAAGGATTTACATATAAATTATCCCTTTTCACTCGGTTGTATATTTTTTCAGTCCAATTTTTTTTTAATGATCTTGTCGGAAG